>LOEQ01002823.1:38630-57532 GCA_001685075.1 Bramus lutescens | reverse complement strand
ATCTATCTATCTATCTATCTATCTATCTATCATCTACCTACCTACCTACCTATCTGCCTGTCTACCTTATCTATTAACTTAATATCAGAATTTGGTGAAATGGGTGTTTTCTTTCATGTGTGACCAGTGGTGCCCATGGCAGCTACCATCTGAAATGATTCCAGCTCCTGGGGACAGTACTGTCTTAATCTCCCCCAATTCCACCTGTTAATATAGCCTCTAGCTTCCCAGTAGAAGCAGAGAACTTCCCAGAACCTTTGGGTTTAGTGGTTAAACTGTAAGTTGAGCATGTCCTGACTTTCCTCTTTCTTTTTATTTGTCTGTGATTCCTATGGACACTTCCTCTCCTGTTACCAGAGTGGAGGTAAGAATTCATTATTATTCCAATGTTTCATGTCACTTGTGGTTTTGATTTAACATAACAATGATTTGTCTACTGAGCACTATAAAGTTTTGAGCATTTCTCTGTCTAAAACTGTTTCATATTTTTATAAAACGATAAAAAAATGAAATGTCAACTGAGTATTTACAGTGTGTCAGATGCTGTGTGTAAGTTATTTGTATCCTCAAGCTATCTTCATCACATAGGGACCATGATGGTCTCCGTTTCCAGAAAAGAAACTGAAAAACTCTTTGCATTGAAAGTTCACTCAGGTAGAGATGCGGCAGTTTGAAATGCAGCTCAAGACTGACTCCAAAAGTCTTCTTCTTGTATTTTCCCAAGAGATAATAAATACCAACTTATAGAAGTTTTTATCTATAGTGTTTTATATCAAATTGACTTTCATTCAAACTCTATATGGCAACCGGCATAGAAGTTCATGCCTCTAATTCCAACCCTCCAAAGGCTGAGTCAGGAGGATCAGATGTTTAAGACCAGGCTGGACTGCATAGCGTGTTTGAGGATAGCCAGACTACATAGTGAATTTGAGACCAATCTGTACTACATGATACTTTGTCTAAACAAGCAAATGAACGAAAAAAAAAATCAAGCAATTTACCAGGTGTGATGATGTCTACTTGTCAGACACTGAAAGCTAAGCAGAAGTATTGGAGTTCAAAACCAGCCTTGGCTTAATGAAACCCTGCTTTGGAAAACCACAAACCAAACAGGTGAATAAACAAACTAAAAAAGCTTTCAAAATGCTACAGTGTGAAATAAGTACAAATGACTAATTTATAATAGCAACAATGACCATTGCAGTTAGTGTCATGGTACCCATTTTCATTTTAACATTGCAGGGACTTTAGGGAGAGGTGTTTTTATTCATGCTCTTCCATACAGGGACCCAGATGCAGCAAGGGTTGCTAGACTACATGGGTCACAAAATGCTAGGCCCCCATTAACATTCGGGCAGATAGACTCCAGAACTTAGGCTCAAAACCACTGCACAGCAGTATCCTAGCAAGGAGACCAGAAAGTGAGAAGAATGTAATACTCTAGACACTGGCTTGAATTCCACAGAGTGTAATAACTCAACACTCAATAAAATGTGGTTCCTTCTAAATCTCATCTCTGCATATACAGCCTCAATGTTCTGCTGTGAGGTGAATTGTTAGCTAATAAGTGGTTCTCCCAGTTCATAGAGGCAGTATACTGCCTCTTAAGAGCTTGACAGTGAAGCCTAGGATATCTACCTCTCTAAGGAAGGGCCATATGAAGTAAGCAAGATAGGAGTTGAAGTACAAGCCATTTGACAATGCAGACACGTGTGACACCTTTTGTTCCCATGCCTGTTAACATAACTGCCCTTCATGCCTTTTAAAAACCAAGTATTCTATTGTTGGGAATATATTGGAAATGGACATACAAAACCAACTTTACTCTCCCATGCCCCTGGAGGTTTGTATTTTCCTGCATATAAAGATTAATTGTATAATAGCATAATAGTGGAATCATAGATTCCAAGGGCTTAAAGAGTAGACATAGGTCATCTCCATGCAAGTGAATTCAAATGAATAAGTTTAAGCATGTTAGTAGATAAATAGATGCTAGACAAAGAATAATTTCCAGCTGGATGTGGTCATTACAAGCCTCAAAAGACTGAGACAGAAGACATGAAGTTTTGAGACCACGTTTCAAAAAATAAAAGGAACTACCCCATCCACTTTTCTCTTGTGATAATATAAATACTCTCAAACTCTGCTGATAGTGAGATATTTATTGCTGGTTTTATGAATTCAAACTTAGAAATTTTTGTTAGTATTAAATTGGTTGTATCTATAGTCAAAAATTCTACTTTTAGAAATCTATTCTAAGGAAATAATAAGACTTATGAACACTAGGCACAACTGCTTGTATTTATGGGTATAACACATAAACATTATATGTATCTATTGATAAAGGAAATTGATTAGAAGCTCTGTTTTTTTAATGCTCAGACAAGGTTTATAGCATGCTATGAGGCAAAATGCAGGATGTAAAAATGTATTTGCAGTTCAATTCTGATATTTCTGTATATAAAGAATATATAACTTATTGTTTATTTTATTTGCTCTTTGAGAATTTCATATGGTTTATATTTTTTAATCATATTCTATCCCTGTTTCCCAAGCCCTCTTAAATCTGCCCCCCTTACCCAACCAACCTCATGTTCTTTCTCTCTCTTAAGTTCTGGAAAAGTTAAAATCAATTTCCCCTATTTTTCTTTTTTTTTAAATAAAAAGTACTCCTTCTTTATACTCTAGTACATTTTGTGTAGAAAAGAGTTCTTAGCTTTTACTCACAGGAAGCACAAGAGGTCATGTCCTACTCACTGAGGACATTGCGCTTGGCAGTTCAGCAAAGTGACATCTGATCGCTATGCTACAGTGGAGGTTGGCTAACATTCTCTATAAAGGGTCAGATATTAATATATCACTCAGTGAGCCATAAAGACATTATTAAAACTGCTCGGCCTGGTGGTTTAGGCCAAAGCACCCATGGAAAGTGGGTGTGCAGGTACAATTGCCTTTTTAAAAAAAAAAGGAAAGAAAGAAAACTTCATTTGTGGACATACATTTGACATGCATATAATTTTCACATGTCATCAAATATTTTTAAAAATTTTTTACAACCACTTAAATGTAGATATCATTTATAGCTCTCTGGAGAAAACAAAAAGTCTATAAAACAAAAGCATAAACTTTAAAATAAGAAGGCTATGACCTCAGTCACAGAGAGGAACAAGTTGAAGAGACTTTTCATGGGACATGGTGACTAGAGTTAATAACAATGTAGAGTATTTTTTTAACGATCTCTAAATAGACTTGAATTATTCTCACCAAAAATGGTAATATGTATCTGAGATAATGCATGTGTTAATGAATCCATCTTAGCCATTGTATGACACATGCAAATTTCTAAGTATCATACAAAACTTCTGTTAATTGTATTAGTTAAAAATAAAGTTTTTCTTAAACAAAAGACTGAAAAAATGCCATTTATATGCTACTTTGAAAAAAGAGTGCCCCTCATGGTGCATATATGTGAACATTTAAATTGGTTTTAAGTACATGTAATCATGAGTAGTCATAGCTGACCACATTCCCAGGTTTTAAAATATTATTAAAAATCATTAGGTCCTTTTTTGAATCTGGGTATTTCTTTAAGAGTGGAGTCTGACAGGTCTTGAGTTGTACGTGCTGGCCTCACTCAGCCTTAGCAAAGGAAGGAATCACTGACAGACAACAGGCAGCGCTTTGAAGACAGGGAATGGCTGGGAACCTCCTTCCACATCACCTTTGTAGGGGAAATGCGGCAGTTGCTATGTAAGGGGAGATCCCAGGAGAGGGAAGGCTCTCGAGTGTACCTCTACTCCAGGAGCGGGTGTCACAAACCAAACAGGACATAGCTGGCCCTCTGCATATGCCCTTGGACAAAGTTCAAACGAAAGAGATGCTCCCTCCTTCACAGAAACAGGAAGGTAGTCTTTCAGAATGTGATTCAGACTTGTTTTAGGAGAGAGGAAAGGGAGGAAGAATCACATGAATGTTCCTTTTGACTTCAGAGCCATCCTTCATAAGAGACGGTGAGGGAGGGATCTAGGACTAAGTACCCGTTTTTGCCCCTTGCAGAAGGTGTGCAGCCAGGTCTGCAGCAAGGAGGTAATACAGGGAATGAGTGTCATGTGCAAGGCTAACTCCTGGATTGAAGAGATGGTTTACCGGAACAGTCCAGAATAGTCAGCCTTCTGTAAAGGGAGCTCTGTGACCTCTGCCCCACTGTTCAAAGGAGTCACAGAACCAGCTGCCCACAAGACAGGAACTATGTGTCAGGAAGTATGATAGAGACACACAGTCTCAGGTGGGCAGTGCGAAAGCCCACAGAAAACACAGGGGTAGAGGGCTTCTATTCACCTCAACTCCCAGTTCTTGCTGGGATCACCATTCAGGGTTTTTATTAGTATTACTTAATTATAAATTTAGAAAGTCTGTGGACTAAATAATTCAATTTACATCCATTTCTGGTATCTAAAATTAGATAGCTGTGTAAAATTTGAGTTTTATAAACATCTTCAAAAAAGTGGGAGTTAAAATATCAAAACTGTGACTAGGCAGTTCACTGTTTTTTAGCAGGTGATCTCTAGATATATAAGATATATTGTTATATGCATTATTATGTATGTATACATAGTGAATATTTGTATGCTTGGGTTGTGAAGGTGATGAAGCATTTGTATGCTAGCAAAAGTTTTCAAAACCCGTTCAACTCTCTTCTGCTCTTGTATTCTTCAGTTACTAATTCCTTATTTCTGAGACCATTTTTATTAGTTTTCTGTAGGGTCTTTTTCTTTTTCCAAAAAGACGTGTTTTGTTTGTGTAATTAAAGGGAAATCACCAATGTGTATTCTATTTTGATGTGCATGGAATAACAAAAGTTAGCTCCATTCAGTAGTTAGCACTCGACATTAGGTCCTGGAAGAGTAGCCCGCATTGTGAGACACATTCAGCTTTTACAGGATACAGGGTTTTTTTTTTCCTGCTCTTATTCACTCTCTCATTTTTACCAAAAAATCTATGTAGTACCATTTCACTTGTATTTTAGTCAATAAAACTTGCCTGGGGTCAGAAAAGCAAAGCAGCCACCCACTGGCTCTTACCTCAACCTCAGTACGAAATGGCAATCCTGCCTCCAGGACTCTCAGACAGAGACTGTGTCTGAGAGCTGTTTCCTCCTATTTTATAATCCACTCTAGGGCTGGGATTAAAGGTATGCACCACTACCGACTGCCTGTCTATAAGGCTGGCCAGTGTGACTACTTTACTTTTCTGATCCCCAGGCGAGTTATATTTCTTAAAATACAAGTGAAATACCACTAGAAATATGTGAGACTGTTGGCACCTTCTGGTTATTGGTTATTAGTCTGTTTTGCTGAGCTACAGCAACCATGACTTTTTTTTTTAAACGCCTCCACAAATTGGCTTCCCTAAGAGGGTTATTTCCTGATTCAAGGCTTTTTATTTTAAATATCCCCTATGAACTAATTGGCATAATAATGGTTTTGCTAGCCAATTATTGAGTGACCAATCCAAACTGAAACTATCTTATGAAACATGGTTTTATTTGGATCCATGGTGTCTTGTTCTAATGGGTTTGTTTCAAAGACCTGACAGGGTTAGTTTATACAGTATGGACTTTTTAAGTTCAAATAGTGTTCCCTAAGCATTTAGAAGTTCACAAACTTCAGTCTTCTGAATTTCTTTACTCTAAATCTTTTATAGACTGGTAATAAAAAGTTAAGTCTTAATAGTAAATATCTATAATTAATAGCATGCGTTTAATGAGAAATATGATTGAAGTTTTCCATCCTGTTAGTGATTGAGATCTCATGGAAACCATAAGAATACAGAAGCCCATGATGGTGCCTACACATGATAAATACTCAATAATTGTCAGTGAGTCTATGAGCTATTATTGTCCCAGTAAAGAAGTGACATAGCCATGATGCGAATATACTAAACATTTTGGGCACTTACCTATGGTAACATAGATTGTTCTTAAAATTGCTGATACTTTTTCCACAGGAACAATTAACATGTTCTCTCATCTGTTATCCACCACAAAGGATATTTTTCTTGTATTTTATCAATTTGTGTGTAAATCAGTATGTGAGCTTACTGGAGCAAGAACAATCATTCTGTGTATAACATAAACAACAAAAATGCCCAAATTCACTCAGTTTGCAACTGTTACCAAAGCTTTCCACAGCTTGCGGTATCTAGAAGTGACAGTATTGCTCCTGGGAATGGGGAGAATATTCAGACGAAACATTTCAACACATTTGCCAGGACAGTCTCTCCCTATTTCTGTGAGGAAGATGTGAGGGGTGGGTGGCGGGGGCAGAATGGATGCCAAGAAATTGCATCTGACGGGTTGCGCTGCTCATCGCTTCTTTCAGCCAATCACAGAAAGACAGCAAAGGCTACTGCGCCCAGTACAGAGGGGAGGTGTGTAATGCAGTCCTGGCCAAAGATGCTCTCGTCTTTTTCAACACCTCCTTCTCGGACCCTGAGGAGACCCAAGAGCTGCTGATCCACACTGCGTGGAATGAGCTGAAGACTGTGAGCCCACTCTGCCGGCCGGCTGCCGAGGCTCTACTGTGTAACCATCTCTTCCAAGAGTGCAACCCTGGCATGGTACCTACTCCCATGCCCATTTGCAGGTAAAACTTTAAAAACGCATAAAAAAATCATTCTTTGTGTGCCAACTGTTTGCTAAAGAAGACACTGTCGTGAGCAGTAGATTCCATAGGCACTTACATGGTGCACATACATGTATGTGGGAAAAACATTCACATACATAAAATTAATGATTGGCAAAATTTCCCACTCATCCAAAGAAAGTTATTAAAAAGACAAAATTTCTCCCATGTAAAGCATTGATGGCAATCTATGATTCAGATACTCTGAACTTGCAGAAAATATTAGTCTGACTTATATCAAAAATGAGCTTGCACACCACAAAAAGGGCCCTGTGATATACATGTGCATATGCACACATACACAAAATTTTCTTTCTCCTTGATAGTGATGTAGAACTCGTGTTACAGTGTGTGTGTATGTGTGTGTGTGTATGTGAGAGAGACTCTCTCTCTCTCTCTCTCTCTCTCTGCGCGTGCGTGCATGCTACACAAGCTTGGGCTGCACTCAAGCCCTTACGTATTTTCATTATTTTCCCTCTTAAATTATTTTCTCCTCCTATTATCAGCCCTAACAACCTTAATTTGGAATTACCCAGGGTGGTCTTGACACAATTTGTCCTAGGAAGTCCAAAAAAAATGTTATCTTCCAAATCCTAATTAGGCTAACTAACTTCTCCAGCTCTTCCACACATTCCACAGCCTGTCCACTGTCTCTACTTGGGCATCTCAGGTGGAAGCCCTTAGACACTCAGGGCAGAACTCTGCTCTGCAAGGAAGGGCCAGCCTAGGAACCCAAGGTGCTTCTGTAAATGGTTGCTGGTGCTGCTGTTCTCTTCCAGGGAGCAGAGCAAGCAGGTTCAGGGGTGTCCTTTCTCAAGGCCGGCCCATCAGGCCTGAGGTGATAGCCCATGTCCCTTAGTTCCTATGCTCTTTAAACTTTCAACCTTGATTCTGTATCTTTGTTGTTTTTTATTTTAAAGGTTACTGTTTTAATTTTATGTGTATGAATGTTTGTCCTGCATGCATGTATGTGCACATGTAAGTGCCTATTGGATCCCTCGGAACTACAGTTACAGATGGCTGTGAGCTAACATATGGCTGCTGGGAATTGAACCTGGGCCTTCTGGAATGGCAACAAATGTTCTAGACCTCTGAACTATCTCTCCAGCCTCTGTACCTTTATCGTTAATATGAACTTCAAGTGACACTATATCAGGGACTCTTATCTAATTCATTCTAAATTTAAGGGGAAAAACCTAAATAAGATAGTATTTCATCTCACAGCTCAGTCCACCATATCTTTTATTGCCTATATCTTATAATGCCTTGCGTTAGTTAAGTCACAAAGAGTCATTTAAAAATGCTTTTGTAAGCAAAGACACCACAATGTGACCATGTTTCAAAAATACAAAATTTAAGCCTCACTGCAAATTTGCCTTTAACTCGCCGTGGTTCATCAGGTCTTGCTTGCCTTTCAACATTTCAGAGAGTACTGCTTGGCCGTAAAGGAGCTGTTCTGTGCAAAGGAATGGCTGGCTATGGAAGGAACGACCCACAGAGGACTCTACCGCTCAGGGATGCATCTCCTCCCAGTGCCAGACTGCAGCAGGCTTCCCAGCATGCACCGGGATCCCATGGCCTGCACAAGACTGCCCTTTTTAGGTAACATGGAATTCCCTCCAGACTTTGGAAGTTAAGGAGAATTTATTGTTTAGAGTCAAGTAAGGTGTGTCCTTAAAGCGCCTAACATTTTTAGGCTTTCCAGGCAGTTCTAATGTTTTTTGCTTTGCCATCCCCACACACGTAACAGCAGAATCCTAATACTACCCTAATCACATAGGCTAGCATAAAGATTAATTTTATTTGTTTTCAAATAAACCGAAGGGCTCTTTTAACAGCTGCTTGGATCTTGCTTTATTTCACAGGGGATTCCGAGTGTAACATTTTCTGGGATGTATGGGAAAACGGCTAAGAAATATCTCATAGTTTGTCAGAGGAATGGCGTAAAGGAACAAATAATCCTCTTTCTTAGCCAACGATGCAGATTTTTTTTAAGCATGCAGAAAATAAACCACATGTTTGGAAACGCTGACCTCACAAAACCACACTGAGTGACTGCATGGTGCTTTATGAGTTTCGTTTGTAAGGACGATGCTACCCTAACGGCTGGTATAGTTTCAAAGATGCGCTCTTCACGTTTGAATGCTTTTCTGTCACTCATTTAAATGCTGGCAGGGAAAGTCGCATTTCTTAGCGGTAGCTCAAGGATCTAGGAGATACCTCAATGCTTACTTAAAACCAATTTTTATCCTTTCCCCCTCAGATTATAAAAAAGAAAACATAACAAGTAAGTAATTCCGTTTGTGCCTCTGAAATCTTCTGTGTCTGTAAGTGGATTCGTGCATGTATTATTTACATTACACTCCCCGATCTCCAGAACAGAATGTACTGAGCGTCATCAGCCCCCACACACAGTGGCGGGGCTCATCCCCTGCCTCAGCTAGAACGTGATGTTTAGCAAAGGGAACAAATACTATCTCCTTCCACAAGATGGTTGGCCTTTTATATATGTCAGATGTTTGGAAAATCAGTCAAGTTTAACCGAAGATTTTGGATTCTGCAGCAACAATTTCATGCTATGTAATTATTTTTTGGATAGAAACAAATACTATTTTTCTCTATTGAGCTGTTTTGTGATCATCATTTGTAACAAGTCTTTCTTTTTGGGGAATAGGTGTACTTTTTAAAAAATTTTCTTAGTCTTCTTTTAGTCCTTGAATTTTTATACACAAATTCTATATTAATTACAGAATGTTTTGTCATTTGAACCAAGGGGGGGATGAAAATGCAATAAATCATCTATAATCCTACTTTTCATATTTTGTTTTAATTCTGAAATTAACCATTCTCCTAGTAACAAAGAGGAAGCTCTTAGGATGCCATTGGAATCTCCTTTTTCTTGCTGTGTTTATTTATTAGCAGTTCTTTGGGACTTTCGTGTGACACATTTTGATCGTGTTCATTCATTTTACCGACTCCTCTACTCAACTCTTCCCTGCCCTCCTGAAATCAAACCTTCAAGACCAATGTGTGCCATTGGTTCTATCTGAAGACTCAGAAAAATTCGATCCTTCTTGAAAGGCGCTCAAATATAGTAGGGTTTTTGGTGGTGATGGGGAACAAATCCATGACCAACTCGATGTCAGACAAGCTTTCTACATCTGAGATGCATCCTGAATACTGGATTGTCTTAGACGTGATCTCTTTCAGTAGCTCACGCTGGCCTCCAGCTTTCTGGTTTTGATTCTTCCCCAGCTGCAAATGTTGCTACCATGCACTGGCTCAGAGTGACTCCTCATCTGCCCTAAACACTGGCTTCAGCGGGAAAACTTTAAGAAGTGTAGCTGCCCGGGTTCCCCACATACACATTCTGGAGCATTTGGTGTGGAGTGCAATCTAGGATTTGAGCTTCCTCTTACATTTTTTAAATTGATACATAAAATTGGACATATTTGAGGAGTATTTTGTGATGGTTTGATTTTCTGTATTAGCATTCAAGCCAGATAATCCTGTCTCCTCATCTACCTATTTATCATTTCTTTAAGGTAAAAAGCCTCAAAACCCTCTCTTAATTTCTCTGTAATATAGAATGCTGTCTTCTGACTGTAGAATAGAACAGGAATTAGTTTTTGTTTGTTCGTTTGCTTTTTATAGTTGTTGTTGCTTTAGGATAGCCACCTTTTAGTATAGTGTTTGCAAAGCTAAGCAAATAATTTTGAAAGGGTCATCAGGAGGGCCAGTAAGACAGCTCAAAGGGTAAAGGCACTTGCTGCCAACCCTGATGGATCAGTCCCTGGGACCCACATGCAGGAAAGAAAGAACGGCTACAAGTTGGGGTACTCAGCAGCACAAACTAGCTACAGATGTTAATTTCTTGACTTTAGAAAACAATTGTATGAGACTTTTATACATTTGAGAAAATTAGCTCCAGCTCTTGCAAAAAGATAATTTTCTCTGAACATAGGTGGGGAATGTCTGCGCTCTCTGAGTTAAAAGCAAGTAGTCTTCTCTGCTAACTTAATTCTAGCAAGGAAAGTGTCTTGAATACACACACCAACTCGTGTTCGATGGGAATGTTTTAAACCTTAAAATACTCTTCTTTTCATGATTTATTTTTAAAAAAGATCTTATTACATTTACTTACTTAGCCTGTGTGTGCATGCGTGTGCATACATGCACAGGCCAGAGGACAACTTGTGAGAGTCAGTTCTACCATATGGATCCTGGGAAACAAGCTCAGTTCATCAGGCTCGGTGGTAAAGGCCTTTACACACTGAGCCATCTTGCAGGGCCTGCCTTATGGCTTCTCAGTAAATCCCAAATATCATTACTAGCTCACTTTGAGGCACAATTGAAAAACTTTTAAAGACCTTCTTTCTTTTTGCTTTAGTATTTTTGTGCTCAACATGGGAGCTAGAGTTTCAGCAGTCTCTGGGGTTGTTTTATGTTATCATCATCTTTTGCTGAAGTGAAATATCTCCCTGAATATGCCATGACTTCACCATATTTACATCACTCTGCGCTAAACAGATAGTTTGTCTCTTCTGTGGGATTCCACATGCCTTCCAGGCATGCTCAGCAGCGTGCCTGCCTTCTATTTCAAAGCCTCTGTAGAAACAAAATGCAATCTGGCTTACTCTGGTAACAGAGAGCTACATCTTTCCCATCCCCTTGTCCCTTCCAACTCTGCTCTCACCATTTCCGCACCCAGAGAATCTGCGTAGCCCAATCCTGGCCAACTGATTAGTGTGGTTGTGCACAGTCTCTCGTGAGTCCCCCAACAACCCTATGGAAGTAGGTACCATGAACACGCTCTGTTCTACATACTAGTCAATGTGAGAAACAGATCAACTGGCTCCTCTCACCCTCCACCCTCCCTGGGTCCTATGTAGCCTTGGGGTTAAGTCAGTATTCAGGCTCACTCTGTCTGATGCTGGTTCTACCATCAGACTCCTCCCCCTCCACGACCTATGTAGAGTAGGGGTTAAACCAGTATTCAGGCCCTAATCTGCCTGATTCTGGCTCCATTATCAGAGTCTAATTTTTCAATTGTTACAACTGATGGTTTTCTATGCCCCCCCCCTTCCAAGACTTGACATGAAAAGTTTGCCTGGCTGTTCTGATAGATTTGCTCTACAGGAGATGCTGTTCTGGGGAAGCTCCTCCCATCAGCTAAAATGTTTCTGATTCTAAACCATCCAGGCAACTTGACAATCCTCTTGGCAGCATTTCAAGAGACGCATGATTTGCTTCTAAAATTCAGTTTTCACCATGGTCAGGTGCTACTTTGGCCACAGATGAAGTGAGAGAGGGAGGGAAGGGCTCTCTCTCTCTCTCTCTCTCTCTGAGAGAGAGAGAGTGAGTTATGTAATGAACTAATATTTTCATCAATCATTTGAAATGCTGGTTGGGCCCATCTTGTGGGGACGGGAAAGCTAGAAATTCACAGAATCCGAGTTGGAAGTGATGTTAGTGGTTCTCTCGTGTGTTTCCTCCCACGGGGAGAACATCCTCTGAGTTGTCTCTGCAGACATTTCCTCTCCCAGCTCGAACTCACCCCTTTAATTGTGAGAACATTTAGGCCGTGTCAAACTAAACTTGGTCCTCTACAGCTTCTAATAGCTGGTGTGTTTTTCCATTCCTTTGGCTCACCCTCTGTAGCACAGACTTCAAAAATACTTGGAGACACGTGCCCTGCCTCCTTGTCGTTCCTTCCTCTTTCCACTAAACATTCCCATCTCCAACTTTTTCTTCTGTGAGTTGAGCTCCAAAGTCCGTACCTCCATGTCTGCCCTACACTGGCAGTAGGAAGGCAGAGGGATGTTCAGGACTGAATGCAGCAGAAAGAACAGGGTCCGGTGAAAATTAGAATGCAGTAATTGTCTGTGATTAAGGCTTGTTCTTTCCTTAGTGTTGAGTAAACTTACGCTAACTGCCTAATCATCTCTCTCAACGATGTAAGTTCAACCCTGGCACCATGTGAAAGAGAACCGGGATTGCATACACTTGATGCCAGTGCTGGAGAGGTAGAAGCAGGACAGTTCCTAGGACTCATCTTTTTAAAACTAATTTTTGGCAAGTTATTTTTCCACTTTCCTATGAGAGCCAGGTCCTAGCTTTTCTTTCATGTCCTTCATTCCGCCCACCATGGAACCTTTAGAATCTCTAGGGAGAGCCTCCGAATACTTTTCCCTTGCTCTTTATTTCCCTGGCATCAGGTTTTTACTTGCAGAATGATGCTCTCTAGATGTTTATTTAGAGAATTAGATGAAGTTCCCAGTCATGTCATCATGATCTACTTACGCTAAAATTAAATATCTTGTATTATTGATTTTTATTCTTATATTGATGTCTCTTTCAGATATCACCCAATAGTCTTCTCTGACCGCAGTAACTGGGGTGAAATAACACAAGAAGATCTTAAGTGGCATCGCAATTCTCTATTCAGCCAGTAGATGTAATTGCATCTTTTCTAGCTTCTAGTTTGAAAAGCGAGTATTTTAATGTTTCTGGCTATTTTTCTTATAATTTTTTCTCTGTCTGGGCAGAGGCTTTTAGATTTTCTCTTTATGGGTGGTGTGTGTGTGATAGAAATCCTGCCCAACGGTGTGCATCATGCATCTGTTTCTGACTCTTTCCTTAGGAGGTCCTGTTAGGAGCTAGAGATCAGCCAGAGTGAGGATGATGTCATAGTTGTCAGGGAGACATCTTTCTAATGCACCAAGCTGACCAATCGCTGCACTGCTTGAAGCCTCCTGCGGTTTTCTCCACTTGCTGCAAGACAAAGGCCAACTAACTCCCTTGGCATTCGAGGCCTTCTTATGACCTAAAGGTGATAGCTGCATTAACTGTAGAAATTCCCATCTGCAGCAATGCGACTGTCAGGCACACTTTGGGAGAAGTCCAACAGCTTGGTTCCAACCCAGCAGATGCATTTCTTCCTTGGAAAACATTATCTCCCCACTCTCATTCCACTCAACTGTCATGATGCCTCCTATGCAGCCACCTACAGTAGCCATGCTGGCTTTGGCCTATTAGCATACAGTAACAAAGCACAACAGAAGGAGAAGCCTGTAAGCCACAGAAATCTGTTTCTCGGAGTTATGGAAGTTGGCTATCCAGGATTAAGGCACAGGCATATTTGATGTCAGGTGACGATACATATTGCTACCTTATACATAGCTTCGGATGTCACTGTCTTCTCACAGGGGAAAGATAAAGATGCAAAGTTTGTTAACCAAAAATTAAGGATAAAGCAGAAATATAATGGAAATCTGACTTGGTCATTTGGTCCAAAGAGCTAGCTGACACAGCTCTGGAGAAAACCTGAGCAACTTGTTCTGCTGAGCAACAATCAAAGAATCATAATAGAACTATCTAGAAAGGAAGGGATGTTTGAAACCATACAGAACTACTGGTGAAATATGCCAATTCTTGTGTTTTAAAAATAAATCATTCAGAGTGATCATGGAGTTTTAAAACACACGTCATTAAAATCTATTTTCTAATAATTTAGTGTGTGAGTGTGTGTTTGCGTGTATGTGGGTTGGGTGAGTGAGTGGATGGTTTGTGTGCATCTGTGTGTACATGTGTATATGCGTAGACACACCTGTGTGAACATATGTGGATATTAGACATTGATGTCCTCATCACTGTCCATCTTATTTTTTGAGGCAAGGACTCTCACTGAACCAGGTACTCACTTAATAGCTAGATGGGCCAGCCAGCAAACTCTGGGACCCAGCTATCTGTGCCCCCTCCCCAGTTCTGGGGTTACAAGTTCATGTCACCACACTCAGCTTTTCACTGGGTTCTGGAGATTGAAACTCCCATCCTCATTCTTGTGTAGCAAAGGTTTTATCTACCAAACCAATTTTCTGATATTCTTTGAGAGAAAAATTACCCATATACTTCCTGATTATATCATATCAACTTTAGAAGCTATATTGTATTATCTCGTGTATTATATGCAATATGAATAGCTCTATAAAATCCACATATAAAAATAACATTAATCTGTATCTTTTAGTAAGATTCTTTACTGTATTTAGAATGAAGAGTTTGCTGACTTTTGTAAGGTTTCCTTTGGATTGAGAAAGCTGGTGGTGACTATGGACCAGTGTTAGACCCCAAGTCCACCACAGCTATGTCTTGATAATTCAAGCTGTCACCAGTCCCGTGCAGATGTTTATTGCTGTAGTGAGTGTTCTCTTGTACCATGTGCCTTCCTAAAGTCACAGCAGTGACCAAGCTTGACCTCTACAGTTCAAAACCACTTGCTCAGCCATCAGTAGGCAGCGGTTTTCACTATGTCCACTCCTCAACGAGAAGTCATACATAAACACCCCTTATAACCTACACTTTCATAAATGCTGTGCTTCAAATGCCCCTGGGCACTCTTGTACTAAAGGTTTTCTTTTGTTCAGCTAGCTGTGGTGAGCTGTCCCCACTCCAAACTAAGAAGGCAGATGGAGGCACTTCTTACAGCCATCGCTTTAAGAATGCCCTTTTCTAAATATCTTTGTCTCCTGTTGAAATACGGTTTTCTTTGGTGTTTTTGATTTTTTTATAATACTATCTTCCCGCTTGTGGAACCTGTATTCTCTTACTGTACTGGGATCAGTCAGCAACAGCTCACTTAGACACTTCTGAAGCTCTGTCATAGTTGGCGTGTGCCGTTTGCTTTCATACTAATGTTTCTGGGTTACACACTAGCACTGGAACTTCCGTAATAGGTTAAACATGCATTCTCTAGATGGGCCATATTGCGATAACTGGAATTTTAACTCTCATCTCCCAAGTGTGTTTGTCATTATACAATGATATTTAAAAGTAATTTCTTGCTGACGGTTCTACTTCTCAGGCATATTTTTATTCATATTTGGTAACTACTGTATTCCTATCATTTTCTCTAAGATTTTGAAGCGTGATTGCATGATTACATATTATTTTGTTTTTATTGATCTTTGAGCCTGCCGAGAAAACCCTTCTTAATTGCTACCTTTGTGGCTTTCTTGTCTTTTTCCAATTAAAATTCCGCTCATCCAACCGTGTTCTAAATATTTAAAAGACTGGAAACTTGACTCATCTCTGTCATCTGGGGTGTGTGTAGTCTCACTTGGTAACTTCTGCTTGCACACGGGTATTGTCGTGTCTGTCCCCCGTTTTCCTTTTGTTCTCAAGAGTTACTATTGCTTATCTAAGGTCTCATGTTCCATTCATTCTCTTCCTCATGTGTTAACAGAAGCCGAGAAAACCAAGAGTTCATCAATGACTGCAATTTTAGGCTCATTTCATACATGCCATTAAGACTTCTGTTTTCTGACCTAGAGCTATGGCTACTTCTAACTTTGTAACCAGAAAAGCCACAGATCTTTCTTTTTCTTCATCGTGCTGTTGGATTCTATTTAATCTCTCACTATATGCATTTTGGGCGAGAGAACATAGCTGTGCATTTATGCTTTTGAAATTTACTGAAGTTTATCTTTGTGGCCTAATGGCAGCCACATCTGTAAGTCTTCCCCAGATATTTGAGGAAAAGATCTTCTCTTTTTGGCTACAAAGCTGATTCTTAGCTGTCAGGACTGGTTTTAGTTATGCATAAAATATTCTGTTTCCATGGTTTTTTGTATTCATTCACTCTGCAAAGAAGATTTCAAGGTATTCATAATAAGGCTTTTTTAACTACATCCACCATGACCTTGCAAGCAGGGCAACGTAAGGGCAGCATCTGTCTATTCTAGCACAAATGCAGATTTTACTTGTTTTCTTAATCTTATTGGTCTTTTCACATGGGAGTTTGACTAGAGTTTAATTTTTAGATGAATTGACTTCTGCTCCTTTTTATCCCAATTATTTCATTGCCCATCTTCTTCCATTATTTTTTATTATTTGTAAACCCACTACACACATGTTCAAACACACACACACACACACTCTCTCTCTCTCTCTCTCTCTCTCTCTCTCTGAGAAGCTCAGCTCAGATGTTCTCACCTTCAGTCTCATTATGTGAAAATATTTTAAGTGCATATTTTGAGTCAGTCATGGAGCCTAAGCCTGGGATTTATATTTCTTTCAGAAAATCATATTTCTCCTCCGAGTCTCCTCTTCTTTGCAAATGAACCTTCTTGGATTCTTAATCCCGGACTTTGC
This sequence comes from Bramus lutescens, assembly GCA_001685075.1. NCBI lineage: Eukaryota > Metazoa > Chordata > Mammalia > Rodentia > Cricetidae > Bramus > Bramus lutescens. Next base: position 40,697 of record LOEQ01002823.1, on the reverse strand, counting down.
AGACAGCTCACCAAGGAGCTCCTGATACCCTAGTGTATCTTTCTCGCTGCGGCAGAGAGTGCTGCAGTTCAAACACTGATTCTGAAAGTTTCCAAAAATAAGCAGGAAGCATTGTTGTTCCCCTGCAGCATTCCCGCCGATCACGTCCTCCAAGCAGAGCGTGCGCATTCCAAACCTGCCTTCCTCCACCTCTTCCTTCGCCGTCTCTCCCGCATACTCCATGACGCTCATCATCTCCATCATGTGCAGCTTCGCCCTGTTCGCCCTCCTTACCATTGCCACTCTTTACTGCTGCCGAAGAAGGAAGGAATGGCAAGACAAGAAAAGGTGAGGTTCCACATAGAGCCGTGCCTTACTGCCCACATAGTCAGCTCTGGAAGTGGGCATTAGGAAGGGAGTGTCTCTCACACCACCGTCACCTTACTCATGGCCACGCCCTGGCTGTGAAGTTAGATACCTAACTCGAACTTTAAAACGGTCACAAGTACCAAAATCAGATTTTACAACAGAGAGAACATAATCATTTGGCGAAAATGGCTACTCCTGCACCCTGTCTTGTCCCACCACTGCCGCTGATACAGATAGTGATAAAATGTCCCTCTCGACTAGAGACCAAGTGACACACTTCATCGTTCTCAAGCCCAAAAGCCCTCAGCAAACTTAGTACTGTATACTCTAGGCATTTCTAAATATTTGTAAGGATCAAGATCCAAGGCCGTTGTTGCTCTCGCCTCTCTCACCTGCAGGGAGTCAGCGGCCATGACTCTCACCACACTGCCTTCTGAGCTCCTGCTGGACAGACTCCATCCCAACCCCATGTACCAGAGGATGCCGCTCCTTCTCAATCCCAAGTTGCTCAGCCTGGAGTATCCCAGGAATAACATTGAGTATGTCAGAGACATCGGAGAGGGAGCATTTGGAAGGGTCTTTCAGGCAAGGTAAAATTAACCGTGGTGTGTGTGGGAGGTGGGGCAGGGAGGACAGTGAATTCTGTTGAAATTCACTACGCTTGAAAAAAGTCACTGGATCATTAGACTGATCTACTGTATACAAAGTTGTTATCAAGTTCCTTAATCCTTTACATCATTTGTTTGAATTGAATGCTATTTTTGAAGATTTTTTTTTATTTTGCATGGGTGGTGTTTTGCCTGCATATATGCATGTGCACCAGGTGGGCGCAGTGCCCACAGAGGCCAGAGGGAGGGCATTGGATCCCCTTGAACTGGGATTACAGATGGGCCTGAGCCTCTGTGTGGATCCTCAAGCAGCCAGTGCTCCGAGTCATCTCTCTACCCAACATGTTTTATTGTAAATCTCAATTACCCCCTTTTTACTAGAAAATAGTACACCTAGAAAGAATGTAGTGTGCTTCATTTAAATTTGTAATTTATAGGAAATCCAATAAGCAGTTTACAAGAAGTTACTAATAATTCAGCCATATTTCCCTTCTAGAAAATAATTTTCTATATATTTTAGCCATAATTTCTTACATTGCTTTGGTAACAATCCCTGTTTACTTCCGTTTCTTCTTTCTATTGTCATTCTCCACTTCATTTCAAGTTCCCTTTGAATTTGTGTTGAAGAACTCAGAAGTTGACTTCTGTAGACATTAAATAGACATTCACAGAATACCAAAACAGACAGGGAAAATGTACATATTCAAAAATCAGTGAGTTCAGGAAAGGGGTATCTTACAGTCAATCATAGCTCAATTCTTGACTTTCTGTAAAAATGGAATAAATACTCACTCTGTGTGGACGCTGCTCCACAGACGCCTAGTTGGCCATCAGGATATGGAATTGGATTTAATTACCAGTTTTCAGTCTTGTCCTTATGCAGGCATGGCCCTATTTCCACTTACCGCAGCCTTGATTTTGAGGTTGCATTTAAAATGAAAAGTCTCACACACTATAAGACTGGCAAGATGCAACTTTAGGCTATATGGGGAACATAAACGCTGTTGGACGTAGTCTTCATCCTTAAGGAATTTGTATTCAGACTAATCAATAGGGATTACAATGGACATGTTAGCTCTCTCTCTCTCTCTCTCTCTCTCTCTCTCTCTCT
>LOEQ01002823.1:6978-17792 GCA_001685075.1 Bramus lutescens | reverse complement strand
ACCAGCCATTCTCAGAAGTGACAGTCAGTAAGGAATGAAGGAACTAGAGATAAGAGAGACTTGCAGGACAATGAGACCCAGAGAGAGGAGAACCAACAAATCCTATATTCAACAGAAAGGCTAGCACCAGGAAATGAATAAAGACATTTGTAAATAACAAGCTTCTAACAGTCAGGAGAAAACAGCTTCCTCTCAGTTTTTAGAGTTGATGGACTCAATAAACAGCCACAGGGGCAGCTTTGTGGAGCAACATGAAAATATTTAAATTTTATATGCTTTATATAATTTTGAAAGGAAGGGAGCATTTATTTATACAATTTTGGAGAAATTTGGGGGAAGTAAGCACTTCTTATTAAAAACCTCTTGTCTTATCACAACAAATATAAATTTATCTGTCACTTGAAAATAACTAATATTTTGAACATAACTGAAAAGTTGACTCTAGAAATAGTGTTTCTCAACCTCTGAGTCATATCAGAGAGCCTTCATATCAGATACTTGCATTATGATTCATAACAGTATCAAAATTTCAGCTATAAAGTAGCAACCAAATAAATTTATGGTTGAGGGATCACCACAACTGTATTAACGGGTTGCAGTGTTAGGAAGGTCGAGAACTACTGCTCTAGAACAATCTAGAACAACACAGTTCTAAAAGGGACCACCACTCATATGATGTGAATCTGTAGTATTTTGAAATCTGTGCTTGGATCTTTTCTCCCCCCAAGATTGTGTTGTATTATATACTAACCTGAGTTTTCTACAAAACATAAACTTAGAATATGAAAACTTGCAAACATTTACAACACTTACTTTGTAATAAATCCCTCTATTAACATAGCATGCTTGATCAAAACTGGCAATAGATAGTGATGAGATAAATATTAGGACTCAGTAGCTAATTCCAATCCCAATTGATGTAATTCCTCTCTGCTTTAATTTTCCTTATTGATAAAAATTCAAGGGTATTCTGAGGTTAACATTTCTTAAGTTAAAAGTGCTTAGGAACATAGCTGAAACATAGTCAGAACTACAGCATTTTTGTTAATATGAATTTGTCTACTTTTTTCCTATTGCAAAGCAAGCTTCAATAAAGTGTACTATAGTTCCATTATTATCCTGCCCTCTTCTTATCTCCTGATGTACGTTAAAGAGAGGGAACAGCTAATCATACTGAACACACATTACTAGGAATCCTCTCACACAGTGCAGAATTACCCTCTAGAAAATCTTACAACAGTTTGCTCAACTACCATTGACCTATACAAGTGGCCATTTCTTATACTCTGACTAATCTAGAATATCATCAAATTTAATTTACATTTGGTTTGATACTGTGGAAATCATGTCTCTTTGGCATTATTTCAGGGATTTAAAATAATGTTTTCTTCAAAAAAAACTTTTCAAAATAATTTTAGGGTTTGACTTTGTATTAAGTACCAATTTGCCTTTTTCTTCTACTGACTGTCAATCATTAGCAGACTCATTTTAAAAAAATCGCAAACAACGTATATTCTAGCTCTGTTCTTTGTAGCCATTATTCATTATTTTTCTTCTCAGTGCTTTAATTTTATGTTATTTTTCTGAGATAAGACAAATTTCCTGATCTAATATTTGATCTCTTTCACATCTTCTGTCTAAAACATTAAATTTTTTTTTAGTTTCTGCCACAATATCCTGATTTTTATTTATTTTAGTGGGTCATGTATTCACTGGATCAACAATCAGGTATTACACAAATCCTTTCATCAGACTTTTCCCAGAAAGATGAAGTAGGCATGTTTCCCCTTCCTCCCACAAAGACAATAAAATCCCTGGATGTTACACACAAGAATCCACAAAAAGGTGTCAAAGGGAGCCAAGAATGGGACATTCTCCAAGGGAGTGGGAGAGACGGACCCATGGACGGCATGCCAGTGAGCTCTCTAAGTTTCTGGCCCAAGGCATGACATGCTGGGGAGCCTCGTCTCTAGGTTTCCTTTGTGCCATAAGTAACACAGACTTGAACTTAGAGAGATTAGATATACTGAAAGACCAAGGGGCAAGTACCAAAAAGACCAAAGAAAACCTGCTTTTTTTTTTTCACAGACCTGTAGAAAGGGCAAGCTAGCAAGATAGAAAACTTTCAGACAAAAAATCGCTCTTCTTAAGACAAACACACCGCAGGAAAACGTCTTACTTCCACCCACACCCAGAAGCCCAACTGGAAACCCCACACATACCCCTCATCAGGCTGTAATGGGGGACTCAGACTCTCCCCAGGGCGGGGCATCAGAAATCTTCAGAAGCTCAAGTTTCCTCATGCCCGGGCTCTAAATGTGTGGAGAAGAAATAATTTAGGCAACTGTATTACAATCAGGGAAGGCAAAAAGGACAACAAAGCATCATTTCTACACACACAACACAGACACTACCACCACCATTAACAAAGCAATACACAGAGACAGATCTATATGCACTACCTATAAATCAAAACAGAATTCTAGATGATGTTCAGGTAACCCACAAAGAGTCAGAAAAGGGGAGAAACAGAGAGGATAAACAGCAAGCAACAAATACAGGGCCAGGTTTTGAGTACTGTCCCAGCAATACTTAAATGTAGTTAGTTCAGAATTTCACACACCTTGGATTCATGAGCACGAGAGAAGACTGCACTTGCTCTCCAGCTGGGCCTCCGTCGACTGATCATCTGAAGGCATTTCTGTAAGATAGGAAACAGATGGAATCCACAAACAAGGAGCAGAGCACAAGAACCAAAACAAAGATGCGGATAGCAGTCTGCTGGGCCATACCCCTAAGGGGCCAGAGACGGCTTCCCGTGTCTACTAACCAGTGTGCTGTCATCAGCATAAGAAGACGGGTTTCCTGTTGCTGGTTTGGGGGACATAGAAGTATTTGTCTTAACTGTTGTTTATTAGAATGAATCTTTGTTTCATTTCTTCTTTCCTTGAAACCACAGAAACTTTCCTTGCTTTATGTTTTGAGATAGGATGTCACTTTGTGACCCAGCACAGCCTAGGAACTGTGTACAGACCAGACTCTCCTAGAACTTGCAATGCCTCTCCTGTCTCCACTCCCAAGTGCTGGGGTTACAGATATGTGCTTTCTCTTTTTCCTCCTCCCACCTCTCCCTCTCTTCTCTCTTTCTCTCTCATGTGTTTGTGAGAGTACATGTTCATGTTGTGTGGAAGTGTAAGCCAGAGGTTGGCATAGGATATCTCTCTCAATCACTCTCTTTCTTATTTTTGAGATAGCATCTCTCTCTGAACCTGGTACTCACTGACTAAGGTAGTCTGGTTGGCCAGCCAGCTTTGGGGATCCTCGGGCCTTCACACCCCATAGGCATACATTTCAATGGTTAGCATTTTTACCTGGGTTCTATGGATCCAAATTCTGGTCATTCTACTTATGGAATAAGCACCTTACCACCGAAGCCATCACTTCTAGCCCCCATCCATTAACTTTGGTTCATCCTTTTGGCCAGGAGCACTGACGAGTTACTAAATGCAAGACAGTCATGAATCCCAGGGAAGCATTAGTGTAATATGAGAGCCAGCTTGTTGGGGTTTCTGTCCTGCCCAGTTCCCACAGCTGGTAAGCTCCAAAGATATCACACAGAGAGGTCTATATTAATGATAAACTGATTGGCCCATTACCTCAGGCTTCTTATTAGCTCTTATCACTTATATTAACCCATTATTCTTATTTATCTTAGCCACATGGCTCAGTACTTTTTTCTGCAGGGCAGGTCATATCCTGCTTCTTCGGTAATCTGGGCAGGACTAGGGAGGAATGGGCTTCCTCCTTCTTAGAATTCTCCTGTTCTCATTGCCCCACCTCTACTTCCTGTCTGGTTGACCCGCCCATACTTCCTGCCTGGCCAATTAGCGTCCGTTTAAAACATGATTGACAGAATACAGACAATTCTCCCGCACCACGATAGTGCAAAGATAGATACACAAGTTGGTAGTATTTCAATTCTAAATGAAGATAAATATATATCCAGAAACATCAAGGACCATTACAAACAATACTTTAAAGAGAGAGACATCACATAAGTTAGTGCATATTTCCATCTGCCCACCCACACAAATTTATTAATCACACTACCGCAACATACCATGGGTTGTCAATATTCCACTTTTCCCAAGAGATGATCTGCTATCAGATTCCCATACTTAGAGGATGCTTTCCAGGACCACTTCCAGAGCACCGTAAAAATCAAAGCTAAGTTGATTCACACTTCCTGTGAAAGTAATTGAGGCAGTGCTCTGAGGATACTCATGAGAGAGTGAAAGGGTTGGAGGGAGAAGGAGCTAGGCAGTATAGGCTCTCAGCTGTCCCCTCCAGGATAAAACATCCTTGGAGATGGAGAACAACCTTCCCCAGGCGATGGAGACTGAACAGTTATTCTCCAGCTTTGTTCAGAATTTAGGGGGAGCCACCCCAGATGCTTTGGGAGAGGCTGTTAGGGAAGGTCATGTATCAGGTATCTCCACATAAGGCTGCTCCTACCACTCCAGAGCAATTTGCTGGCAAGGGGTGTTGCTGTAAAATGTTAGTTAGTGCTAAATCCTGAAGTAGCTGAAGATGGGCTTCTAGGCCTGACAAGGCTGGAGCTGCACTCCCCTCTTCAGCCCTGACATTCGGAGTTAAAGGATTCTGCAGAATTCTGCTAGGGCATTATTTTTCATCTGCTCTCTAGACAGCTCTCTCTTCAGTGTGCAAATCCAGATTCACCTACTATCCTGCTGAAGGATCCTCAAATCTTCTGGTAGCTTCATGACTCCCTTCTCTCCATGACTCCATTACTGAGCTGTGCTCTCTCTTAGCAGGTGTCTTGACGCACACCCTCAGCATCTGGAGCATGGGTAAGCAGGCTGAAATCACCATCTTGGATTCAAACTTATGAGCTTCTTGACTTCCAAACTTTTGATCCATCAAGATTTCCTTCTGCCTGTCTTATCTAGATAGACAAATAGGACAGGGTCACAGTGGCCGGATGTGGTGACACATGCCTGTCATGCTGACATTTGAGAGCCTGAGATAAGAGTAATAAGAGCTTGAGACCAGCCTGGAGAACGAGGGGGTGGGGATTGCACCCTGAAGACCTCTCTTAGTATAACACATTTGCAAGAGTAATAAAGTTGGGTCTTTGGGGGGCGCTTCAGAACCCCACCATCCTTTCTTATTAAAGAAGCAACTGAACTTCAAAAGAAATGTGGTTTGAGTGGGTAATGTCTCCCTAGAGGCTCCTGTGTTTGAAGACTTGGTCCCCGGCTGGTGGCACTATTTAGAAGTGAAGCCCACTGGCTCTCTAGGAAGTCGCTAGGAAAGGCTTGGGATTTTATGACCTGGCCCTGTTTCCCACCTGTCTCTGCTTTCCGACTACTGACCCAATGTAATTAAGCACCTCAGACTCCAACCACCATGGCTTTCCCACCAGGATGAATTTTATCTACTCCAACTGTCCACCAAGACCAGCTCCTGCCCCCTTAAGTTGCCTCTTGTCAGATAATTGTTCACAGTCGCTAATCAGAAAGAAGCATAGCTTGTAAATTTGGGCTACAAAATGAATGTAAAAGCAATTTCCCCGTTTGACCTTTCTTTCTCCGCAATAGTAATGCTACCCAGTGAGCCCCATAAGTCATTACAACGAGAAAACTACTGCTGGTCACTAGTGGTGGTATGTGCACAAGTCTCTTTGGAGCTCTGAAAAATGTTACAAATGCTCAGAGCAGACAAAGAAAGTTAGTGCAGGAGGGGATGAGGGGGAGTGATGTATCCAACAATCCACCCCCTTCCATATTTACATAATATAGGCCAGCCCTAAGTTCCCTGATTGCACAGTCTGGGTTCTCAGAATTGAAGAAGGAACTGATGGTTTTCACCAGCTCGGATGAAGAACATTCCTGGAGGGTTATGTCTCTGAGTACTGGAAATGACAATAGGGAGTATCCCAGCTCCAGTTTGGTGAACCATAATTCTTTCTGCTGTCAAGCACAGAGCATGTTCACTCACACTTGGGAAAGTTCTCCAAGCAAATCTGACAATACTTCACAAAGACCACAAAAGGAATTGTTCAGCAAAGAAAATGCCAGACTTGGCACTAACAATGCAATCTAGCAACTTCTGCCAGTGAGTCTCAGCTAGTATAAAGAATCCACAGCAGAGACCAGATCCGAGTTCAGAGCCTGAGCAAGGGAGGCCCTAACACGGGCCCTGAGATAAAGCAAACTTTACCAGGTTCTTCTTGAGCCTGGACTGTCCTCAGGAAGTGAGAGGCCCAAGGAAAAAAGAAGGCATGCATACCTGGAGACTGTCTCCTTCCTTATAAACCATAGCACAGTTATCAGGAATCCCAGAACCTCAGGAAATGCCTTTCTTGCAGCTTTGGGTAACCTGGAGTAGACAATGCCCTGAAGTGCATGCACAGGCCAGGACTTGGCTAAGAGGCAACTGTAATGGAAAGAAAATAAGAGTCTCTGTCCTCCATGTGTTGGGCAGACCTCAGGATGGAAAAAGGAATGAGAAGGCCAGAGTCCACAGCTCAGCTCTTCCACATCGTATTCCAGCAATGCACATTAAAGACTGCAGATCTTGAGAAGTCCATGTACGTCACTCTCCTCACTAAGATCAAAGAGCTGACAAGATGCAACTTAAACAAAGAAAAATTTGTCTTAAGCATGAATTTCACAGGGGTGGGGGCCATAGAAAGGGTGGGGACTGGTGGATGAGGCTTCACCGCTGGTACAGCGGGAGCTGGCTGTATAGTTTGTTACAGTTCTATAGATAGGAAACAAAGGGGACATCCAGCCTTGAAGCCTGTCCCTAGGAACCAGCTTTTTCCAGCTGTGTGTCACCTCTTCCACTTTCCACAATCCCACCAGCTGGGGACCAAGCGTTTAGGCATATGAGCCTGTGGGGAGCATTGTATATCAGGTTCTCTCATATGCGCACGTGTGTTCTCTCTTATTCTCACACAAATACATATGTATATACACATATATATATACATATATATGCATATATTAATTTAGTTTTACCACAAACTTCTAGGATATATACTTCTAGGGAGTTAGGTAGCCTATATCAGGCCATACAGTAAGTATTGGGTCCATGATGTTCCCATGCAATAAGGTTTCAGAGCCTGCACTATTTTACCACCCAAATATGATTTCACATCTTTGGAGAAATCTGAAATGCACCTGAATCTTCTGTGGAATCAGTATTTTAAAAATCAATATTTGATTGGAGAAAAATAATAATAAACTTGCTTAATTATAGCAAGAGAATGGACGAGGTGCAAGTGAACGGTTCGCTTGCTGCAAGACCATGTAGTAAAGGGAATTCAACTCTAAGCCACAGAGTTGGGATGTCTTCCTGAGGCAGACAAGGCTTCAATTAAGTATTGGGGGATAGACCCTTGATAGACCACTGAGAGGAGAAGGACATCTATCCCATCTCCCCACAGAGGACTAAACAAAACCAGATCAAGGCAGGGCCCTCACCTGTGTGCATCCCTCTATACACACAGGGAACACTCAGAGTTGAAGGGCCTATCATGTCTCTAAGAGTGTGGAGTTTATTCAAAAAAAACTCCCCTAAAAATGTGTTCAAAGGCAAAGGGGGACCTATACCAGTCCTCTGCAGAATTAGGTATTTTCAAATATTCAAAGACAGGCTTGTAGGAATGCATAGCTTTACTTTATGAGCAAGAAAACCAGCTGTAAAAGTGAGAGGATTATGATCTCTTGAATCAAAGCAGAAATGCATTTCTGTTCTTAGTCATTTTTTTAGGCCTTTAGGGAAAGACCCCAAGAGCTTATTCAGAACACAGTGTTTGGGAAGACTGGCCTAAGATTTAACTTTCCCTGTTCACCACTGACATACCCATTACTCTATTTCATGGAATCACTTAAATCTGAGAGCTCAGCCACTTTCCCATGACACACATGAGCTTTTAAATTATTATAAACCTAGTCTGAAAATCTAGTCGGATATCTAAGGTCCTGTCGCTTTGAGTGCTTTGAGCACCCAGTGTCTCCAGGAGTCTCTCCACATTAATAGGGTATCTAGAGAGGAAATGGCTCTTACCACTCGACCCCAAAGATCACTGTTCTCCTGTCACCCAGAAGAATGTTCTCCAAACCATGCTTTATCAACACACAACTCCACGGGAGGTATACATCTTGCTCTCCCCTCTGCTGGTTTGGCCAATACAATCTCTGCAATTGGTTTTCTAGATTTTTCCATGTGGATCAAGGAATCCATCCTCTGTTCTTCAGAATGGGACCTAAACAAGTGGCAAACGGATCTTGTGACCTTGCGACAGCAGGAAAATGGCATCTGGGCATCGATGATGGTGTCCGTCCTGGACTGTGACCACTGAGGCAGAACTGCTCTCATCATGGGTTATTCGGCCTTAGACCACAACGTTTCTACATCTTTTATAGTCAGATAATGAGATAGTTCAATCGAGATGAAGGAGCTTAACTGGAAATAACCCAAATGTTAAGAAATACATAGGACACTAGAGCAGCCAGTGTAGGATTTTTCTCAAAATGTGAGTGCAAACACCTAATGGATTTAACACCCGCCCTTTACTTTTAAAAGGTACTGGCTAATTGAAGTTGACATATTTCAAAATAATGCCAAGTGATTTTTTTAAGTTCTAGGAATTATATGCTCTTCATAATTCAATGATCAAATAAAATTTCAGCCAGTGATAAGTTTTCCATTACCCTGAATATGCCGAGAGCCAACGATGACATGGTGGCAGGGTCTAGAATTGCTTTTCAAAGCTCCAATCTGGGACAGAGGGAGGAACCAAACCTTGAAGACAGGGATAAAGCAGTCATTCACCTACCCTAAATCTTAAGCGCAGAGATGGAGACAGCTAAAGAAGAGCTTTGGGCTTTAGGCTGTGGCTAATTGGTGGCTGTGGATCCATCGTGCAGGGCGGATATTTGTCTGAAACAGTTGTGAGATTTTTAAGGTTGGATCATCCCTTTGGGAGTTTATCTCCGGGACCTTTCTTCTCTGGGAAGAGGGGGTGGGGAGGCTTAGCATGAGGACAGGCTACTGTCTGGAGATGATTTAAACTGAGAACTTTCAGAAGACCCTCCCCTCATATCTAAATACATCTTTCCCAAAGTGATCGTGGGCATGCTGAGAGGTCTAGAGCAGGCTGCAGGGCAAAGGGATTCATCTAATGGTGAGTCTGTCGGCGCTATGAGCAATTTGCTTCTAGACTTGGTAACAGACCCCTAACAGATTTGATGGGTGTGCACCTTTTGAAGGGAGATGTTTTAAATGGACACACTCTCTCTTTTGTTGTCATTTTCCTACAAAGGAAAAAATGAATAAGAGGCCATAAGAGCCGTGGGATTGACAGTATTAGATATCAGTGAAGTTGTTTCTATTCCTGAACCTGAGGATTTCATGTTTGGTAGTCTTCTTTGCTGGTAGGTGTGGGGAGGCAGTAACTGTGGGGTTTCCAGTTTCAAGCTTTAAATCACTTCCAGTCTGAGACAGAAGAGGAAGAAATATGCGTCTTTATCTCCTCATGGAAGCTCCAGTTGCCCATCAATTCAGAAGATGGCAAGTGGGGAGGGGTCCTGTTGGTAGATAAATGATGACCGTCAAATAAGGAAGGGGGGTAATGAAAGTGGGAGCTGTCTTTCCTGGCTGAACCTTGCTAGGGCTCCGCCCAGACAGAAGCAGATGAAGAGCGGAAGACAAAGGTGAACCAGGGATCTCCTGCACAGCTAGTTTCTTCTAGCCATGCCCTGGGCCTGGCCTGATGACAGGCTCCAACTTAACCACAAAGCAAATATAGTATCAGTTGTCTGAAATATCACATGATTTATCTGGACCATCAGGATTGCGCTAGTGTGTACTGGTACCTACAGCTGAATTCATCCTCGTTTTGTTAATTGTCTATGTGGTCATTGCTTTTACTTTCTGACCTAACCCCCTGCTGAGCAGGGCAAAGCTGTGGTCATTAGTGTTGCCTGTTCAAGTGAGGCCCCTTGGAGGCCAAAGCTCACAGCTGCATTTGATATTGGCTAGTCCAGACCTTCACAAATGGAAGAGACCTCAACACAGAAGGTGCCTGAAATGAGCCACAGCACCAAGAGGGCCCAGATGAACAGACAGTAACAGCAGCAATAATAATGCACCTGAGGAAAAAAGCACTTCCTGCAGATGTGAGGTCTCCAAGGCTCTAATCCTTATTCTCGAGAAGCTTGAGAAGATGCTAAGATATTGTATCCAGAAACCAAGAACAGCCTACTGTGGGAAAGAAAGGAAAAATGAGCCTTGAAATACTTTTATTATTTTAGCAAAAGGCAAAAAAAAAGTCAGTTGAAGTATATGGATGGCATACTGCACAGACGGTAGTATTCCTCCATCCTTCACTTCCTTCAGGTCCTTGCCATCTCACTTTGTGGCACCACTTTTCTCTGCCCCAGGTCTGTCTGCGTGATTTGCCTTAGTCAATGATGCTAGCAACATCACAGCAGGACCTGGGAAGGTGTGCTCCTTCTGCCTTACTTTGACAGTCACCATAGAGAGCTTCTTATCCAGGCTTCTAGACAGAGGTGGGATATAGCAGCCTAACGACCTAACAAGCACAAGATTACCATTCAAGTGTCTGAGAGACGTTCTTCCTTTGGGACACCTCCTTTTACAATGGCCTTATTACCTTTGTACTGTCTCCACAGCATCTCTCTCTCCATAGCATCCCTCTCTTTTAGCTATTATCTATCTGTCTATCTATCATCTATCTATCTATCTATCTATCTATCTAT
>LOEQ01002822.1:133595-147687 GCA_001685075.1 Bramus lutescens | reverse complement strand
AGAGCTAGTTCCAGGACAGGCTCCAAAGCTACAGCGAAACCCTGTCTCGAAAAACAAACAAACAAAAACAAACAAGAACCCCCTCTTGACAAACAAAACCAAGATTTGTTTTAACTACGTATATATGTATGTGGTCCATGTGTGGCTTTGTGCGTGTGAGTGCAGATGCAGGCTGGAAGCGGGCATCAGATCCCCTGGAGCTGGAAGTACTGGTGGTTGTGAATTGTCCAACATGGAAGTGAACTTGATCCTCTTCAAGAGCAGTAAGCACTCTTGACAGCTGAGCCATCTCTCCAGTCCTATACCAGGCTTCTCTATTATACACACATTGTGGGGATCAAACCCCAGTTCTGCTTGTGTGGCAAGTATTTTACTGACTGAGCTATCACCCCAACACATCACCTGGCATTTTCTTACACGGTGGAGATGGAGGGAGGCTTGTAGTTGCTATGGGAGCCCAGTGCTGGCACCCGAGCAGACACCTGAGCCTGGGTGACCTAGAGTCTGACTGTGCCTTGTCTAGTCCTCTGAGACAGGACCCTGAGAGCCCCCTTCTCTCTGTAGGTCAGCCATGTCATCTGAGCCTCCCACGCCGCCACCACAGCCCCCGACACATGAGACTTCTGTTGGGCTACTGGACACTCCTCGGGCCCGGGATCGTTCTCCATCCCCGCTGCGAGGCAATGTGGTCCCTAGCCCTCTGCCCACCCGCAGGACAAGAACTTTCTCGGCGTAAGTCTCGGGCTGGCCCCACACTTCCAAAGTGGGTGCTGCTACCAGAGCAAGCAGGATCTATTTTCTGGGCGTCTCCTAGAGAAGTGCTAGGTGCCTTCAAACTTAGGAGCTATCCTCGTCATCCGGTCATCCGTGGGAGCCTGCCACACACCCCCCTCCCAACTGCATGATAAACACTAGGCTTTAGCAGCAGAGGCCTCTTTCCCAGGAGGCCTTGACTTCCTCAATTGTATGGGGGGACAGTGTCTGGGTNNNCAGGCGTAGATTTTATGGCCTGTGAGTGATCTGTTACTAACAGTTTTTGAAAGGAATGCTCCCAAATACGTTATCTCAGATGGACAAACAGGCCTGAGAAAACATGCCAAAGTTATTCAGTCATTTCGACAATTCCATGTGACTCGCTTCCAGGCTTGTACACAAAGCCTGTGTGACTATGCATGGTGGTCCTAGCCAGGTCTCTCGGAGCCAGAGCTAGGAAAGTAACTCCAGGGCAGTGGGTGGCTATTGTAGAGGACTGATGAGTGTCCCCTCACATTTCCCTATCTGTCAGGACTGTGCGGGCTTCACAAGGCCCTGTCTACAAAGGAGTCTGTAAATGCTTCTGCCGGTCCAAGGGCCACGGTTTCATCACCCCAGCTGATGGTGGCCCCGACATCTTCCTACACATCTCTGAGTGAGTTCACTTTAATGTAGCTGGAAGTCTGGGCTGGGGGTAGAGGAGGTGTGGTCCTGGACCCATGTTGTATAGGACAGTGTGATGGGAAGGTGCTGGGCAGGAGGGTGTATGCGGAGCGTGTGAGGCTCAGGGGAGTGGCCTGGTGAGGCTGTGGCTGTCTGTTTCTTCTGCTCCAGGAAGGAAGCATAGGGCTGGTCCCCTTCTCTTGCCACTTGCTCACTAAGGCTCTTCCTTCCTGTCTGCAAGCCAGCAGGAGTCTGGGGTGTGGCCCAAAAGCCCCAGCAGTCCCTTCCCTGTTTGGCTCCTGAGCAGCTTTTGGGTTTCCTAGGAACCCTAACTAGAACTTCTATCCAGACTTTCTTCTTTGGCTTGAGCACCCTGTCCGCCCTGACTTCATTTTGGCTGAACTGGGGACTGAGTCCGAAGCTAAGGGCACATGCTAGGCATGTGACTGACACCCTGACATCCATTCTCCCTCAGCCAATGGAAGGCAAAGCCTTTCCCCCCAAAGCGCAGCTAAGTCTGAAACCACAGTTTGAGAAGAGGGGGGCTGTGTTGCAGCCTCTGCTGTGATGGAAGTGCCAGCTCTTTGACACGGGTGCTGGGGATCCAAACTGAGGAACTCAGGCTTACAAGGTAGGCACTTTCTGGACAGAGCCATCTCCTCAGCTCTGATGACCACTCTTTCTCTCCTGCAGTGTGGAAGGGGAATATGTTCCAGTGGAAGGCGACGAGGTCACCTATAAGATGTGCTCTATTCCGCCCAAGAATGAGAAACTGCAGGCTGTAGAGGTGGTCATCACCCACTTGGCACCAGGCACCAAGCATGAGACCTGGTCCGGGCATGTCATCAGCTCCTAGGACCTGCAAGAACCCCTTCTCCTGGGCTTGAGGGAGACTTTGGGGGAGGGGGGCAGGACACTCTGGATATAACATTCTACCCTGTGAGATGGGGCCTCAAGGCCAGCATGGCCCCTTTCAAGCATTTCCTGGAAGAAGGGAGTTGTGGGTAGGCAGAGGGTGCTCAGCCACCAATACAGCCTCCAGCCATTGCAACAAGCTCTCACTGTCTGAAAACATTAAAAGCATTTGAAAAGGAGAGGGACCTGCTGCCGCTGCTGAGTGGAGAGGGTGCAGCTCCAGCCCAGGGCNACAGCCTCCAGCCATTGCAACAAGCTCTCACTGTCTGAAAACATTAAAAGCATTTGAAAAGGAGAGGGACCTGCTGCCGCTGCTGAGTGGAGAGGGTGCAGCTCCAGCCCAGGGCAGGTAGGCTAAACCTGCTATTTCCCCAAATGCCCCGTCCAGGTCAGACAAACCCTAAGTACTCCTCCTGGAACTAGACAAAACCCTGGTTCTATTTCCCCCCCCCCGAGGGATGTCACCAGCCCTATGAGACTTCCATGACCCAATGCCCTGTCTGACTTGGGACCAGGTTAGATCCATCTTCTGATTGCCAGTCTGGCTAGCTCCAGGGAAGCTGGCTTATGTATGTGGGGACCTTTTCAGGGGACTTTGCCTCTTGGGGCCTTTGCAACAGGTGTGTCTCCACCTTCTGGGAAAGACTCCAACCCTTAGAAGCTCCTGCTCTAGTCTAGCATTCTTTGACTCAGCACTGATCCCCGCCCCTGGGAATGCTGGTCTTTTCTACTTGTAGGTGTAAGGTACCCTCACTGTGGCATTGAGTCTATCATTAAGCCAGTGCAGACGGGAGCTGTGGGGGTGAGGAAGAGGCCTCTGCAGGACTAGCTGTAGAGAGGGAAGGGTGCTCTGCACTAGGGAGGCTGGAACAGTTCTAGGCCAGCCTAGGCTAGAATCTTGTCTCCAAACAACAGAAAACAAGGGCTGGGGATGTAGCTCAGTAGTAGTGCACTCGGTGAGCATGTGCGGGGCTCTGGGTTCCACTGCTAGCATAAACCCCAGAACTTGGACTCTGATGGCCTTTCACGGTTAGGAGTTGAAAGAGAAATATACCTTNAGCTGTAGAGAGGGAAGGGTGCTCTGCACTAGGGAGGCTGGAACAGTTCTAGGCCAGCCTAGGCTAGAATCTTGTCTCCAAACAACAGAAAACAAGGGCTGGGGATGTAGCTCAGTAGTAGTGCACTCGGTGAGCATGTGCGGGGCTCTGGGTTCCACTGCTAGCATAAACCCCAGAACTTGGACTCTGATGGCCTTTCACGGTTAGGAGTTGAAAGAGAAATATACCTTGGGTGGGGAAGCAAGGCTTCTTTAAGACAGCTCTAACAGATACCTAAGGATCTTCCCCCCCTTCCTCAGTGCTGGGGGAGCCCAGGGCCTTAGAAATGTCAACAGGCACCACTGCACCCAGCTACATTGAAGCCTCTGCCTGCCAGGTTTTGTTTTTAGCTTTTTTTTTTCTTTCTTTTTGAGGTAGGGGCTTGCCATATTGCTATATAGCATAGGCTAGCCTCAAACTCTTAGCACCCTTTATGCCTTGGCTTCCTACTTCCTGGGGTCAGAGACGTGCCTTCACACCCTGCTGATTTCTTTCATTAAATAGCTTAAACTCTTCCCCCAGAGCCGTTTGCCCCACACTGCAACACTGGATTTGTAGGTGTTTCAAACAAAGGGCTCCTTAGACTCTTGGTGGTTGGCTATGGCTTTAGTTGTGATTTAAAAGTAATAGTAGTTGGGTAATGGAGTTTTAAGTGGGATTGAGAACTCTTGTCAGAACAGGGGTACCAATACTGCAGGGGTGACTGGGCCCCCAGTCCAGACCAGAGGCTCNCAGGGTTGGCAGGTGAGCCAGCCAGTCTGTTTGGAGAGTCTGAGGTCAGTGAGGGGCCCTATTTTTTGTTTATAAAAGGTGGCTAGCACCTGAGACATTAGAAAACAGGTTGTCTTCGTGCATTTGCACAAACAAAAACTAAGTGGTTAGCCGTGTGAGGGCCTTGTACAGCTGGCTCACCACACCACCCAGTTTTATTTTCTTTGTTGGCAGATGTTTTTCTACTAGGTCAAAGGTGGCTTTTCCCCCTCCAGGCTTGGCTGACTGCCTAGAGCCTCTCTTGGGGCGCCTCTGCTGGCCAAGGACAGACTTCCAAAGCCACTCTGCCAGGACCCAGGAAGGCTCCCTGAGATGGACAGCCTTCTCCGTCACCCCATTGTTCAGAGCTTTCACTCTGGTGTGGTTAGGCTTTGGTGGCCCTGCTAGTGGGCCCTGCCACCAACTGAGCTGCCAGCTACTTCTGCTGGCAGGATGGCCTCTGGATTCTTTTGCCCCACAGAACCCTTTGTGAAGTGCTTTTTCTGTATGGCCACATCACTTCAGCCTCCGCTGTTTTGGAACTGCAGGGCATTGGTATCAGAAAAGACTCTTCAGACAGAGAGTGTTAACAGATCAGAAGGGACACAGTGCTAGTAACCTGGCAAAAAAGAACAGATTCCCAAATCCAGATGTTTGACCCCCTCAGCCACCTCTTTCTCAATAAAGTTTGTTTTGTGCAATAAAATGAGGTGACTAGAGGCTGTGTGCGCACGCTTGTGCCTGTGTGAACATGGAAGGCAGTCCACTAGGTCAGGGTGCCTTCCAAGCAAATGGCTGACATCTCTGCAGCTCGTTTCTAATGGATGGGGGCGTCCCTTCATTATCCAACCGGAAGCTAGGTCTGGAACGGGGCTTGTTTCTGTGGTGGGTTGTAGGTAAATGCCCTGTGGTGGCATTTGGATGCCATGTAAATGTGAGAAGGGTCCTGGGGTTCCTGCTGTAGATGTCTAAAGGGGGTGTTGAGGCTCCCTGGGGACCATGTGGAGAACTAGAAATGGAGATGGGGTTGTACCTCATATAGGTCCAGTGGCTCAGAAGGACAACAGGAAGGCCACCTGCCTTTGTGGGGGAGGAGTAGCAGGTTGCTGATAGGGTAATGACTGCCCAGGACTGGGTGGTTTTACCAAGGGACAGGGATTTTGATGAGTGGGTGATTCTCTCAGTGGTTGGGGAAATGCCCAGCAAGCTTGTTCAGGGAGAGGCTACATATGAGGTGACTACAGCAAATCAGCCTGGGTTTCTTCAAGTTGACTGGTGTGCTGTGTAGGTGTACCTAGCCTGGGGTAAAGAGGAAGTGATTCAATGCTGCACCGCCTAGGAAGGAACATGTTTCAAGTTGCTCCCAGTGCCTGTCTTCCCATCCAGACATGGCTGGGGACACCTTGTAGGGTCACACAGTGCCCCTATATGAGAACCAAGCATTCTGGTAAACTTGTTAGCTCAGGCTTTCCTGAGGCTTCCTAAAAGTTGGTGACCTTGAGTCTTGGACAGGCAGCTTGTGCAGAAGTGACACTTTCTGAGCAGCCCTAGGATGCTTGGTGCAGCCTCTGCTTTTTGTGATGCTGTCTACCTAACTTCCTGCTTTCCTGAAGTCCTTGGCGATCCCCTCTTGGTAGGACTGAACTCCTGACAGATAAGAAACTGAGTTACAGCTGTCTAGGAGAACTACTAGTCCCTGAACAGCCACTTACAACACTACAGGCCCTGCTCCTCTAGCAAGGCCACACGTATGACTTAACCACTACCATTTTACAGCCATGTGATGCCTGGAGAGCAGAGGCCCTTTATTAGGTGGGAAGTCTGAATGCAGACTGGGGGTCTGTGACAGCCACTGTAGGAACTGATAAAGCCTGGAGTCCCCCACCTGAGGGCAGCATGGGACAGCTGGGAACTACAGCAGCCAGGACAGCTAGAGGCTCCAGCGTCACCAGAGGAGCAGAAGAGCTTTCAGGACTCAAGGTGTTTAGTTCTCTGAGGACTGGAGAAGAAGCCATTTGACACCCAGAGTCAGGGTGACCAGATCAAGAAGTGAGGAACGATGCAGTCCCTTTAATGTGTTTCCCTGGGCAAGTGGTCACAGCACTGCCATAAAATCCGAGCATGCCACAGGGTGGAGGTCCTGGCACTCTCCTGTGGGGGTGGACAGAGGTAAAGGGGTCAGCAGCAGGTGCCAGTGCGGGCAGTCAAAGATAGGGGCTCCCAAGGAGCAGGGCTGCAGAACCGTTTACCAGGCGCTGAAAAGCGGCCTGGGAAATGTTCTTGGAAGGCTCTCCCTGAGGTTCTGGAGGAGGCTGAAGGAGTGCAGCTCCTGTGGCTGTGGCCATTGGGATGTTCCCTGGGTAAGGAGGACTGCAGGCAGGGCTTCTCTGGGTGACAGGAGAGCAGTCCTGCTGAAATGTAGCAAATAGAGCCGGCAAGGCCAGTGGAGGTGCAAACTGTGGGGCCAGCTATCTGTAAGGCAGGTCAAGCTGTGGTCTGTGGCTCATAGACAGGAAGCGGGCTTGAAAACAGAAACATCAGCCCTCTGGCAGAACACTGGCTTTAGTTCATGCCCCAGCCTCAGCGCAGACTGGGAATGCATTGTGGAAGTCTTCAGTTCTCTCCCAGGAGGATGCCTTGCATTTTTTCCATCATCAGATCCCTCTTTTTGATGGTCAGATGAAACTGACAACTGTCAGGTTTCCATGGAACCTTGGCTGGTGTGTTGGTGCATGTAGTCTGCATTTGTAAGGCAGAGGCCAAAGACCCTGAATTCTAGGTCAGGCTGGTCTACATTGCAGGTTCTGAGGTAGCCAGGGCTACATAGTGAGACCATGTCTCAAAATAGAGCCCTTCCAAACCCACCACCACCAGAAAACCCCAAACTCCTATCTTTAGTTCCACAAAGGGTAAGGGGCCAGGCCTCCAAGCTTCCTGGGTACAGATTCCAGGCATGAGCCACCACACCCCACCGCAGCCATTTCTGATGGCATTCTTTCCACTCCCTTGGGGCTGCTGGTGCTAGATGGAGGTGGAGGCCCGGCCTATTGGCATGCCCAGTGAGATGACCACTAGTCCCCGTGACTGGACCATGAGAACACCTGGCTGCAGGCTAGGGACACATGCACGTGAGGAGGACTCCAGCTCTGGTCCTATGTGCCCCTGACCCTGAGTGACCTTTCAGTCTTGATGGCCAGGACCCCATTCCTCTGGAGTTAAGGGAAGAGCTCCTCACAGATCCTGCGTGTGTCCTCGGGTGCTGTCACTGTGTAGCCCACAGTTCTGGGGTCTGTGAAGATCTCATGATCATTGCCACCCTGCAAAGACACAACAGAAGCAGTAGGCTAGTTTGTTCTGGTCCTTGGCTGCTGCAACCCTGATGTTCCTAGCTTAGGGAGGTTCCCTTCAGTTAATTTTCCCCTAGTTTCCAAGAAAGGAATGACATGTTAGTCACACTGAGCAAGGAGTTCGACCTTCTCATGAACCGAAATCAAGCTCAGAAAGGGTAATTATGCTCACGAAAAGCACCAGACACCTTTGTGAGGATATGGCAAAGGCTTATGCTTTTAGTGAAAAAGAACAGCAAATGACAATCTCACAGCTATCAATTTGTCTCTGTGCCCAGATTTCTCCCGAAAGTCACAAGGAGTGTTTGGTGAGGCAGGTAGCCTGGAGTGGGGTTGCTCACACCCTGCAAAATGAACACGGCTGGTCAGTCTGCTCATAGCCACTGGTCACATAGGGTGACTGGGCATTTGAAGTGTGGCCAGTAAGAGGGAAACTGAGTTGAGTTTATTCGATTTGTGTCATGTATGTATACATGTTCCTATGTGTATGCATGCATGTGTAGGGCAGAAGTTGACTGGCTATCTTTCTCAGTTGCTCTCTATCTCATTTATTGAGACAGGTCTTTCACTGAACCTGGACTTCACTGATTTGGCTAAACCAGTTGGCCAGGGAGTGCACACACCACTATGCCTGGCTTTTTACACAGGTGCCGAGTATCTGAAAAGGTCTCTCACTTGGTGGCAAGCGTGATCATGAGTCACCTCTCCAGCTTTGAATTTAATTATCACCACCATCATCACCATTTCAGGAAGTTAGACTACATAGCTACATCACTAACATCAATCACCATTTTAAGGAAGTTAGGCTAAATAGCCCAAGCTGGCCTCAAATTTAAGATTCCTGCTTTGGTTTCCTTTGGCTAGAATTACAGACTCAAGCCACCATCACTGATTTAATGAAATTTAAATGGCCCTCAGTGACTACTTGAGAAAAGACAGGAAGACAGAAGACAGGGTGGCAGGGTGGGGCTACAGAGTAAGCAGCAGTCTGAGGGAGCCCAGTGGTAGGCAGAGATGGAGGGAGGGGTTGGCACAGGGATTCCAGAAGCCACCAACGTGATGGGACTATAAGGACAGGATCTCTCTGCAGAGTGGACCACAGGCATTTGGAAGCTGCTTTTGGTACAAAGCATCTACTCCAAACTGCAGTGCTAAAAGCAGGGTGAAGCCTTCATATCCTGTCTCAGCCCTAACTGTGTGAGTGTCAGGCACCAATCCCATCTCACACGTTTCAAAACTGGAGGCAATAAGAGTGGCTGTCCTAAACTGCAATCACCCAGGATTCCTGGAATAGCAAACTCTCCCAGTAGAAGCACCCCCAGAGGGGCAATTATCCACCATGTGCAGCTGTGCCTGGAGCACTCCTCCTGAGGGCCAGTTTATTCCCACCCGGAAAATTAAAACAGGCTGGATCACACCTTCCTCCCCTGTGCAGACTTCCTCTCCCCAGTCTGCCCTGTAAGCCTAAACTCTGTCAGTTCCCTAGAGGTGGACTTGTGGTCACAGAGCCTGGGCTTTTGTCACAAAACTGGTTATGAATGGCTAGGAGTGGGGTGGGGGCAGGGAGAACAATTAGGAGGTTCCTGACAAAAGCCACTACCCTAAAAGAAAAAACCCAGAAGCAAAAGGCTTAGACTGGCCCTATGCCAGCTGCTACCCCCACCACTGACCCACACCACACAGCAGTCTCCAGGGTCCTTCTCTGTTGGCCCAGGGAGCGGCACCTGTGAATGTGGACGGGAGCTGCTTGAGGAACTGGCTTTATAATGCCAGGTGTGGAAAATCAAAACTGGGCCACCCCTAATCCCAGCACTTGGGAGGCAGAGGCAAGCAGATCTTCATGAACTGGAGGCCAGCCTGGTCTACATAGGCTGTACAGAGCATGGAACAGTGGGTCTGGGAACTGCAGGGTGCATAGGCTGGACATGCATGTTCCTGATTCTGCTAGAACAAGCTCAGCCACCCCAAGCTCCCGGAACAAAACTATACCCAAAGAAGAGAAGGAAGCTGTGCCTGGGAATGGGCCATCCTATCTCCAAGGCATCTGGAAATTAGCCTGTTACTATTTAAATCCTTAAAAGGCCCAAAGTCTGAGGATGGAAAGGGAGCCTAGGATTAATGAGCACTGGTTACCCTCCCAGTGCTGTCCAGTACAATGCCAGTACTGTCCACAGCCTATGGGTCCCTTTTCACAAGGAGGATCCAGAGCTGCTGCACGGCCAGCGTGTACCCACTGTGCAGACAGCCATCACAGCACAGACTGATTCTCTGTACACTTTAGCCTACACTCTCATTGCACTGACTCCAGGATAAATTTTACTATGGGCTGTTAGGCGAGGCAAGGCACAGAGGTGAAATGGACTATTCTCAAACGGAGCAGCTGCCCAGAGGTCAGGGAATCTGACAACAACGAAACACGCCTGCCCACACATGTGGGCAGTGGCAGTGGTGGCAGCACACGCCTTTAATCCTAGCACTCAGGAGGCAGAGGCAGGTGGATCTCTGTGAGTCTGAGTTCAGCCTGGTCTACAAGGTGAATTCCAGGACAGCCAGAAATACATAGAGAAACCCTGTCTCAAAACAAACAAACAAACAAACAAACAAACAAAAACAACCAACCAATCAAACAAACAAAAGGCTTCCTGCAGGCAGGGCCCAGGCTAGAGTCCTGAGGTTTTGAATGTTCACCTAAGGTGAGTCCCAGTTCTCCCAATCTAGAACTAGCATGTGGGGTGCAATATGGGCTGGGCTGTAGGCCCTGGAAAGAAGGTCAGGTCTGTGGATGGCTTGAAACGATCACTGTTCCATTTGTCTAGCCCATGGAGCAGGAGAGAGCTATGAGCCAGCCTTGGCATGACCATATATCCAGGAAACACTGATTCTGTTACCCCAAGAAGTCAACTGCATACCAAAGGTCAAAGCCTGTGCCTCTCTGAACAGAAGAACCAAAGCCCGGACAGCAGTGAGGGGATGCTTCCACCCTGAAGAACTAGTCTCAACAAGCGTAGCCCATGCACTCTGGTGTTCATGAAGGCAGGCAGGCAGACAGGCAGGGACCCAGGAAATCCCTGAGCTAGTCTGAGGACCTCTAACCTGGTTAAAAATCCTGTAAAGTTCAGGAAGCAGAGGATGGAGAGCATGGGCTTACCCAGGTTCCCTTGATAAAGGACTCCTGAAAGAACTGGGTAGAGAGAACACATTGTATGCTATCCCTGGCCCTCGAGGGCAGGACTCAGTCCAGGATGGCAGGGGCCAAGCTCTCACCCAAAGTATGGCTGAGGACAGTAGAGTGTGATTTCTGAATGCACACAGTGTCTAGGAAGGTGCCAGTGGGGTGCCAGTGGCCAGGTAACCCTCTCTAGGGTTTTCTAGCAAGCCCTACATCTCAATCTGTCACAGCTAAACCTTTCTGCAACATTCTTAACGAAGCTAGAGGCTGAGCTGGGCTGTGAGCAGGCTCTGTAAAAAAGATGCACTCCTTGGGGCTGGAGATGGTTTAGCAGTTAAGAAAACTGCTACTCTTCCCAGGGATCTAGGTTTGACTCCTGTCACCCACATGGTGGCTCATAGCTGCCTGTAAAACCAGTTTCAGGGGACCTGACACCCTTTTCTGACTTCCACAGGTAACAGGCATGCAAGTGTACAGATTCAACATGTAGGCAAAACACTGATTAAAAAAAAAAAAAGAGTAATCCCAGACTACTTAAATTAGTCAAGCCCAAGGCCTTGTTTCATCCTCACATGGTTCCTTTAGAAGGGAACTCATGCCCATTGGGGTTGTCAGAGACACAGGCTTGTGAGTCTCATTACTGTGGTAAGTGGTAGGGTCATTTCTGGCCTGGGTGATTTACCATCACCCCTTGACCACCCTGAGCTGGTTTTCAAGGCAGATGGGCTCCTCAGATTGTGGGAGGGTGAAATGCTTGTACCACTAAATGGGAGGGCCCTTTGCAGGCTACAGGAGGGAGGAACGGTGTAGGGGCTGGGTACAGGGAGTAAGTTCACTGAATGTCCAGCTCAGGCTGGATCCTGCAGGTACTTGAAGACCAGATCCTCTGCTTTCTCCATAAACAGACTAGTACTGAGCCAGTTCTGTGATCTGGGAGACTTGGAGGAAAAAATTGAAAAGGATCACATCTTGGAGGCAAACCCCCATTCCCCTGTACCCCCACCCCCCAACCAGTGACTGCTGTAACTTTTGTTTTTCAGGCCCCTTTATGCACTTATGAGCTGACATGGAGACAGACGACTTTTCCATCAGTAGTAAAAACCATAGCACAATATTCTACTGTTCTGTTCTTTGCTAGCTAACAAAAAACTCCACAGACAGACATATGGGAGGGGCTGACTGCCATAATGAATAGACAGCACCTTAAGTGCCAGTCCAGCTCCTAGCCCCACATCCTAGCTTGCTCCATGGATTCACAGCTAGGTTACTCAGGACAGGAACACACAGGCAAATGCAAGGGTGGCTAATGTTCCTTACTCACAAGAATGCTTGCAAATGCCTTCAACCAGAATGCTGCCCACAAAAAGCCTGAGATGTAGCCCTCCGGCCTGAGCAGCTGAGTGTCCATTTATTTCCCCTGGAGAGCCACTGAAATCAGGGGTGTGACTTTATTTTGGCTGGGCCAGCTGGCCTTTGGGGCCGAGGAACATTTAGGGAAGGGCAGAACCTTATTTTTTCACTCTGTTCTCACAGAGGCCACCTATGTGTCTCAGCAGACCCTGATGGCAGAGGCTGTGGTGCCGCAGCAGGGAAGCTACTAGGCAATTCTGTATCTTTGGGACGGAAATGGCTTTTCATTGACAAACATCGGCTGAAAACCAGCAAAACCATGAAAGAAAAGCTTGCTGGGTTTGTGTATGGGATGAGGAATTTGAGACAGGATCTCATTATGTAGCTCCAGGGTGACCTCAAACACGTAATCCTCCTGCCTCTGCCACTCAAGTGTCAGGATTATAGGAATATACCACCACACCTGGTTCCATTTAAAATAATAAATGAAAGAAATGTAAATGAAGTCATGGCAATGCAAGAGTTAAGCGGAGCAGCAAGCCCTCTGGTTAAAGTCACAGTGAGGCTTCTGGAAGCACCGCCTCCCACACCACAGGGCTGGGGTCAGGTCGGGTCATTTCCAGAGAAGTCTTTTGTGGTAACATTTTGGAGAATGTGCTGTGGTATTTTAACCTCAGGCCACGGCTGCTTTGCTTCAGACCTGGCTGACTTGGAGCAATGGTCACGGTGGCCCTGGACTAGGACTATTACCTGGTCAGAGCTCTGCTACTGTGAAAAACTCCACACGTTTAAGCAGGCGCAGACATTTATCTGGAGGCTGATCCCCAGAAACTCATAAGGTCCAATTCAGATAACCAGTCGCCCAAAGAAACAAAGCCGCACAGCTGATAAGACCTAAACTACCAGGGCACGGGGACACTGCCACACTCTCCCACTTAGAAGGCTTCTGCAGTCTCCCTGCTGTCTTGCCTGCTGTGCCTACACTGTATCATGCCTAATAAACTCCGCTTCTACCCTCTCTGGTGAATGGACTCATGGCTATGTGTCACTGGCCTAGCATGCTGTCCTGGCACAGCATGTAGTAGTGGGTGTTAACAGACCTGGTTCCCTTCTGTAAGCAATGGGAGCCAGGATGCTGGCGGTACAGCTCAGTAGAGTGTTTGCCTGACATGCACAGAACCCTGAGTGTGACTGCTAGCAGTGCATAAACTGGACATGCTGGTGCAAGTCTGGAGTCTCAGCATTGGGAGTTGGAAGCAGGAGGATCAGGAGTTCAAGGTCATCTTTGGCAACGTGGAGAGTCTGAGGCCAGCTTGGGCTGGATATCTGTTTCAGAAACACTGAAATAAAAGCAAATTAACAAACAAAAACAAATGGCACCAACCTAGGCCCAATGACACAGGCCTGTAACCCAGCTTCTTTGGAGGTTAAGGAGGTATGATTAGTCGTGAAAGGCCAACTTGGACTTTAAAGTGAGTTCAAGGCCAAAATGGCAACTTAATAAATCCCTACCTCAAAATAAGAATAAACGGGCGAGGCAAGTAGCTTAGTGGTAGAGTTCTTACCTAGCATGTGTGAGGCCCTGGGTTCAATTCACAATACTGAAAAGGGGTGAGTGGACACCAAGTCAGACAAAAGAAGCTTCCAGATATTCTTTAGATCTACAGCATAATTTCATTAGCTTAATTTTTAAGAAGACTTTAAGCCAGGCGATGGTGGCATACACCTTTTATCCCAGCACTCAGGAGGCAGAGGCAGTGAATCTCTGTAAGTTCAAGGCCAGCCCTGTCTACAAGAGCTAGTTCCAGGAGAGTTAGGACTACATTCAAAGTGTTATGTATCCCAAGAAATTGACAAAGGGATTTGATCATAAACCATCACTAAGAAGGGTAAGGAGAGATTCAACGCAATGCCCATCAAAATCCCAGCAAAATTCTTCAAAGACCTAGAAAGAATGGTATTCAACTTCATATGGAAAGGCATAAAACCCAGGATAGCCAAAACAATCCTGGGCAATAAAAGAACTTCTGGAGGCATCACAATCCCTG
>LOEQ01002822.1:105180-116250 GCA_001685075.1 Bramus lutescens | reverse complement strand
AAGGCCGGCCTCCTCCGGCCCCTTGGGTCACGTGGGCGGTCGGAGTCGCTGTAACTTCCTGAGCGCCCATCAAGTTCAGGGCCTAAGAACCGTGTCTCCCTCAGCGTATGCTGAGGCTGTGAAGAAGGATGCACAGCTAGTGTCTGTGATAGCCGGGATCAGAGCCTGCCTCTGACTCTAAAGCCCAGAAGTTGCTCACTATGCTATTCACTCCAGAGAACCGTTGTGCAGCGTGTTGAGGGCCCCCTCGTGTCTCACTTCTCTGCTTTCCCAAATAGGCTAATTGAAAGCAGTTCTCCTGACGTATAAGGCAGTCGGAGAGCTGCAGAGGTACTGTGACAAGTAACCCCCACAGTTTTGGTGCTTGGGTTTCCTACTCTGACACCGTTTAGTTTACTCCTTGAGGAAGTGCCTCATAGACTTGTGGACCCAAGTTCAAGTTTCCTGTTGTCTCTCAGAAGGTCTCTGTTGAGTGTCTGGAACTAAACCTTTCCAGTGTTTGTTTGGACCTGCCTAGGGGAAGGACTAGCCTGAGAACCAGACTGGCCCCATCATTTGTTGAGTTGTCTTGAATTTTCTTTCTTTCTTTCTTTCTTTCTTTCTTTCTTTCTTTCTTTCTTNNNCTTTCTTTCTTTCTTTCTTTCTTTCTTTCTTTCTTTCTTTCTTTCTTTCTTTCTTTCTGAGTTGTCTTGAATTTTCTCTTTCTTTCTTCCTTCCTTCCTTCCTTCCTTCCTTCCTTCCTTTTTATGGGGGTGGGGTCTTAATTTTTTAACTAAAAAAAAAATACCGGGCAGTGGTGGTGCACACCTTTAATTTCAGCACTCGAGAGGCAGAGGCAGGTGGATGTCTGAGTTCAGGGCAAGCCTGGTCTACAAGAGCTAGTTCCAGGACAGGCTCTAAAACTACAGAGAAACTCGGTCTTGAAAAACCAAAACAATAATAATAATCCTGAGTGTGTTCAGTTCGTGTGCATATGTTTGTATTATGGCCTGTGGGGGTCAAGGATATCCTTGCATGAGTAATTTTTCTTCCTCCACCATGTTGGCTACAGGGATCAAATTCAAGTCGCCTGGCTTGGTGGGAAGCACTTTTACTTGATGGGATATCTCATTGGTTGGGATTAGGGTTTATACTTGATGGGATATCTCACTGGTTGGGATTAGGGTTTATACTTGATGGGATATCTCACTGGTTGGGATTAGGGTTTATACTTAATGGGATATCTCACTGGTTGGGATTAGGGTTTGTTTGTTTACTTGCAAAAAGAAGAGTATGGTACTTATCCCGAGTAGAATTCCACAGAAAATAAAACGTTTAGCTTTATCATTCCTTTGGCAGCCCTAGTGCCTTTCTAGGGGCTTTGCTTTGTTCGTTGTGTGATCATCATGGTTGAATTTTGAAAGAAACCTCTCTTTTCCAGGCTGTCCTCCTTCGAGCCGTGCCAAGGTTTCAGGGGCAAGCTGTGTGGGGGAAGCGTCTTCATCGACTGTGGTGCTGTACTGGGCAGGGAGATTGCAGAAGGTGGGTGGGGAGCACGTCCCCCACCTCACAGGAGAAGCCACCAGACACAGAGATTGAGAAATTCCACACAATCTACCGATTCAATGCCATCAGAGCACTTGGGTATGTGTCTCGGCTGAAGTTGGCACAGACTGCCATGACTGTGATAGCCCTGCCCCCGTGCTTCTGCTTGTACTCAAAGGGCCTCATGACCCTCAATTCACTCTGCCTGGTGAGTGGGATCGCCTGCTTTGCCCTGGCCATGCTGTGTTGGATGAGCTACTTCTTCAGGAAGTTGGTGGGCATCCTGTATGTGAATGAGTCAGGTACCATGCTTCGAGTGGCCCACCTGACCTTCTGGGGATGGCGACAGGACACATACTGTGCCATGTCAGACATGATACCCCTGACAGAATCCAAGGACCAGGCCCGGGATGTGTTTGTACGCATCCAGCAATACAGTGGCAAGCAGACCTTCTATCTTACCCTGCGCTATGGCCGAATCCTGGACAAAGAACGCTTCTCACAAGTGTTTGGAACCCTGACCAGACTCAAGTAAAGAACAGCAACTCAGCCTCCCATATCCCTGGTTATACCGGAGTTTAGAGGGGAAGGCCAAGAACGTTGACGAGGCAGAAGCTAATACCAGGGGCTGGGACTGAAGCACCTCTGGCAGACTGCTCATCTAGCATGCAGGCAGCAAAACCCTGGGTGCAACCCCTAGAGTTGCATATAACCAGGCATGGCTGTGTGTTCCTGTACTCAGCACTCGAGATGGAGGCAGGCGGAGAAGAAGTTCAAGGTTGTCGTGGGCCAAAAAAGATGTTAACCACCTTTAGGAAAAAGCCCTTGGTGGAACATTGTGCTCAATAGGGCATTCTAAATGCTATGCCAAGATCACTGAGGCAGCCCACTGCTATGAAACCAGAAGGCAGAGGAACACAGACTGTGGAGTCCGGAGACTTGGGTTCTGCTGGACCTCAGCTCCTTGACCTGGGGCAGGGTATTAAGTCTCTGAGCCTTGAATTGCACTCTGAGATAGAAGAGCCTTCTTCTCTTGTGGGGATGGATGTGAAAATAGCCAGTAATGGCTGAGACTGGACATGTAGCTGTGTGGTAGAGCTCTTGCCTAGCATATATAAGGCCCTAAATTCCACCCTCAGCACCACAGAAAAGACATACCAGTACATGGCTGCATGCTGTGCCAGGGCAGCAACCCAGAGTTTACAGCACCTAGGGAGGCTTCCAGGTGGCCTGCGCCATGTGCACCCACCAGCTTGGCGGCTAGTGCCGAAGCCTAAAGTGGGCTTGTTTTTCTCCCACCAGGAAGTCACTGTGATGTGGGATGTCCTTCTGTATATGTGCTACCTTATTGGTTGATGAATAAAGCTGCTTCGGCCTATGGTAGGGCAGAATAAACTTTGGGTGACTGTCCAGGCAGCAAAATATCTCTGTCAATTCTAGAGTTTTGGAAGTTGCTTACAAGATACTTCCTGTTTACTTAGGTAATATATCCTTCTGGGGTCTTTAATGGAGTTCAAGACTAGATAGTTATAGCTTTTCTTAGTTATGATAAAAGATAGATATAAAACTTTAGACTCACAAAGAAGTATTATAACTATTTTTTCTGTGTTAACTGTTGTATATGTAATTTTGCTATGTTAAAGTTAAAACTTTCCTTTTTAATTAGAAAAGGGCAGATGATGTCAGATGTCCTTCTGTGTGTGTTGCTTTTATTGGCTCATGAATAAAGCTGTTTCAGCTAATGACTTAGCAAAATGTGGCCAGGCTGACAGAGATATAGGAACTAGGTGGAGTCAGAGAAACACTGTGTAGCTGCTGAAGGAGAAGGATCCAGAACCTTCCCAGTAGTAAGCCACAGCCTCGTGGCAATACACAGATTAATAGAAATGTGTTAATTTAAGATATAAAAGTTAGTCAGAAATACACCTAAACTATTGGCCAAGCAGTATTGTAATTAATATAGTTTTTGTGTGATCTTTCGGGTCTGAGCAGTCTCTGCCTACATCACTACATGACTGAGGTAGGGACAGCACCAGCTGAGAATGTGTTGACTCCAGGAGATCCAGGGCCACTCACATCCTTGTCATCAGGATAGAGGGACTCTATCCAAGCAACAGTCTGTCAGCTGAAGGAGACTGGATATGCTACTTTTCATAATAAATAACCAACATGCTTATTAGGCTTCGTTTTAAAATTTCCCTTTATTTTTGTGTGTATACTACTGTGCATGTGTGAAGGTTGGAGGATAACTTTTCAGCGTCCTTTTCCTTACACCATTCAGGTCTTGGGGATTAAATTTGGGTTGTCAGACTTGAGAGCGAGCACCTTTACCCACTGTTCTCTATTCTTCCCTGCTGTAAAGTAAGCTGAGCATGAACAAAGATAACAACAAATGTGCCACAGGGTGTTGGTGGGGTTGGGGGGAGGACATACCATAAGGCCTCAACTACACAGAGAACTACAGGCTACATAAGAATTCTGAAAGCAGGAGAAATAAGTCTTCCTCAGGGAAGAGCACACATGTCGATTAGCTATCCACTAAGAAATGGTCGGCCCTGAAAACATACACAAGTACAGACTAAGCAGGTTTTAGTCAGAAACATACATACATGTGGGAGGGGAAATGATATAATTATACTGTAATCACAAAAGAGTCAAACTTAAAAGTGGACATATCGAATTGTAACCATTCGCGTTGTTCAGGGACATGAAGCATGCCCTCAGTGTTGTCCGGCCGTCACTGCTGGTTAATTCTAATGCTTCCACTGCAGAGGCCAGCCTGTTTGCAGAGCGAGCTCCAGGACAGCCATGGCTACAGAGAAGCCCTGTCTCAACAACCCAACAAAATTCATGCTTGACTGTCTCAAGTTGGACCTCAGTAATTAGGTGTCAAGGACCAGCCCTGACATGAATCATTTCTTGTACCAGAGTGGA
Organism: Bramus lutescens; assembly: GCA_001685075.1. Lineage (NCBI taxonomy): Eukaryota > Metazoa > Chordata > Mammalia > Rodentia > Cricetidae > Bramus > Bramus lutescens. The sequence continues at coordinate 111,792 of LOEQ01002822.1, read as the reverse complement.
GGTGTGGGAATGAATGAAGCACATTTCATACAATAGCATCGGGAGGGAATTTCAGGGATCCTTCATGGAATCCTAAATTCACATCCTGAAATTCACCCATGTTTATTTTTCAAACAGCTTTTATATCAAAATGTAAACTGAAGGGGAAATTTCTTAGCATTCTGTTTCCTAGGTAGTGGGGTGGGGAGGGGGAATGACTTAGGTCACGTCTTGCCTATCTATGCCTATTTTGTCACGTTAGACTGAAAAACAGCTCTTCCCTAGTGGGCACATTGGGCCATGAGAACACAGCCGTATTCGCCGGGTGTCAGAGACTGTAGGAGCTGCAACACTTTGAAGTTATTTTAACAATGAAGAACATCTAACTTTAGACTCAAAAACGTGAATAATAAACTTGGGGGGAAGGAGGGCTCAAAGGACAATGGTGTTTACCATCAACCCTTGCAGCTTGCCCTTGAGCCAAGGGACCCTTACAGCAGGAAGAGAACTGATTGCTTTGGGCTGTCTGACAACCAAGGACAGTGGCACACACCTCTCTACTCATATCATAAACAAAGACTTAAAGTCTTTGATCTTGTTTTGAACCCCCCTCCCAACAGGGTTTCTCTGTAGCTTTGGAGCCTGTCCTGGAGCTAGCTCTTGTAGACCATGCTGGCCTTGTGCTCACAGAAATCTGCCTGTCTCTGCCTCCCGAGTGCTGGGATTAAAGGTGTGCACCACCACCGCCCGGCTATGATCTTGTTTTGAGACAGAGCCTTTTGTATTTTGTAGCCCAGGCTAACCTTGAGTTTGCTGTGTAGCTGATAATGTAGCTGAATTTGATTCTCCTGGGATGTTATCGGTGCGGCCTGGTTGCATTCAGAGGGCCTCAAACCAGTTTAGAAGTCCCAGTTTAAGGGGTTGGGGATGTAGCTAAGTATAATGCTAAGTCCTGGATTCAATGTCCAGCACCACATAAATTGGTTATATTGGTAGATACCTGCAATCCCAGTCCTTGGGAGGTAAGAGGATCAGGACTCCTTGGCTATTTAATGAGTTTGTGGTCAGTCTGGTCTAAATTAGATGTCAAAACAACAGACAAACCAATAAGAAGTGTCTGCCCTTTTGTTTGCCATTGGCTCAGTTTTATGATGGTAATTCTTTCAAGACCACCCAGGCCCTTCCCTGTTATTCCTACTGCCAGGTTCCCCAGGTGACTGCAGTGGGGAGTCAGCATGTCACCAACTACAAGGCTGCTAAGCCTGCCAGGGGCACGCCTGTGAGAAGAGAGTCCTTTCTCACCAGGGTGGCCTTTGCTTGCTCTGTGGTCTGCTCACGAGGTGCCAGCAGAGGGCACACAAGTGTACTACTCTTCCCTACACCTCAGCTAAAATCAGAGCACTCTCCACCAGTCACAGGATGTGGGTACGGTTCTGTAACCTCAGCAGGGCAGTGGTTTGAGCTATTTAGAAAATAAGAGCCAGGCTTGGTGGTGTAGGCCTTTAATGTCAGGAGGTGGAGGCAGATGGTTTGCTCTTAGTTTGAGGTCAAAATAGCCTTAGAATTTCCAGGTCACAAGAGGAAAAGGCTTTTACATTTAGACTGTGGCTATATTGGTGATTTATCCCTTTGAAAAACATTTCTACAATAATAATTGTCTTAGTTCTTTTGGTGTGTGTGTGTATGTGTGTGTATATGTGCATGCTCGCTCATATGGTGGTGCTGCTGGGGTTCCAATTCAATGCCTTGTACAGGATAGGCAAGCACTCTGCCACTTAGCCACATCCCCAAACCCTTTGGGCTATAGCAAAAATAAGAGCCAGACATGCCTAAAATCCCAACACTGGAAAAGCTCAGGCAGGAGAGGCCAGCCTGGGCTACAGAATGAGACTCAACCTGCCTTCCAACAAAGGCATGGTTGGTTATGCATGACTGTGATCATCACTTGGGAAGCTGAGGCAGGATGATCAGGAGTTCAAGGTTTTCCTCAGCTACAAAGCTCTAGGCCAACCTGGGCTATCAGAGACCCTGTCTCAAATAATGGACCAAAACAGAGCCAGCCCACAGCCACCACACCAAATTCTGCAGACTGAGTGACTCGACGTTCATTTCTTAGTGCTCTGGAGGTGGGGAAGTGTAAGAAGAGCCTTTTGTGGTCAGTGACTGGCTGTGGGACCTAGTGTATGACTGGCTGTGGGACCTAGTGTTTCTAGGTTCTTGATTCCTATCCAAAGAATTGAAAACAAGGGTTCACACAGAAATGCAAAAATAGCAAGGTCACTCACAGAGATCCTCCTGCCTAAGATGTTTCGATATAGATTTAAATATGGGCATTAAAAGAGAGAGGGAAGCTAAGTGGTGGTGGTACACACCTTTAATCCCAAAACTCTGAAGGCAGAGGCAGGAGGATCTCTGTGAGTTTGAGGCCAGCCTGACCTACAGAGTTCCAGGACAGCTAGGACTATACAGAGAAACCCTGTCTCAAAACAAACAAACACAAACAACAACAACAACAACAAAAAAAGAAAGATTAAGAAAAAAAAAGAGAAAAAGAAAAAAGAGAGAGAAGCCAGGTGTGGCACATATCTGTAACCCAAACACTAAAGAGTCTGAGGCAGGAGGATTGCTGTAAAGTCAAGGCCATCCTAATTTACACATTGGCATATACTCACACAGTGTAAAGGAATATTCCACAGTAAAATAAAACATAGCAAACGGAATTTATCTCGGGATCTGACACAGGCTGATTCTGCAGGACTGGTGACATGCTGCTGAGTGTCAGGTGTGTGCACAGTATCTGAGTGATGGCTCAGGCTCCCCTTGTGTCCCTATCAAGGGCCATCTACTCTCACAGGATGGCTAACCCCTTCTTTTTTTTGTTGAGGATGATTTTTTGAGATAGAGCTTTATATAGCCCAGGCTGGCCTCGAATTTATTGTGTAGTCAAAAATGACCTGAACTTCCGATTCTTCTGTCTTCCAAGTGCTGGAATTACAAGCATGCAACACCAACATTCCTCTTGTGATCACCTTAACCTTTGAGTTAGAGAAGATTGACTGTTCATCAATTAAGCCAGGCTAGCTGGACACTGAGCCCCTGGGACCCTCCTGTTCCCCCTCCCGCGCCCTCCTGATGAGATTACAGGTGCATGCCGCTCTACCTAGCTTTTATGTGGCTGTGTGTTGGGGATTTGAACTCAGATTCTTGTGCTTGTTCGGCAAGCATTTTACTGACTGACTCATCTCCCCAGCTTCCCTCAGCAGGTTTTCTAGGCAGAGAAAAGCTTGCCAACTATGTGCTTCCATCTGGACTCATACCGGGTGCACATCAGAAGCACAGCTGTTGGAAAGCATTGGGGGTGGTGTCCTGTTTGTTCTCATGGTATGACTTTCCTTCCCGTCAGCTAAGAACTGTCTGGGCTTGGCACTCCTGCCACATACTACATGGTCTGTGCTCGGGGACAGNGCTTGTCGGGTTCTGTTCAGCTGACATTGCTGCGACTGACAAGGTTCCTACTTTGCTCATAAGGCAGCTGCATGGCTCAGCCCCTTGCTGTTGTCCTTTCTGTTTTCCCAAAGCAAGCGGAATTTGTCCTTCAGCAGGTGTTTATCCCCCATCCCAGGCCATCATCAAACCACTGCATCTAATGCCCTTCCCAGAATATAGTTTGTGGGCTTAGCTGCTTTGGGAGGACGGCCTGGGATAAGTCACCCTAACAACCTACTTTCATTTCATTGCTGTCTTATGGCCGCAGGAGCCCCGAGTTCTTTAATGAAAAGCAACAGGGTCTCTCTGAGCCTCAGGCAGAGTGCATGTTTTATGTCCTACAGCATTCAACTGTAAAATCTTGTCCGATTAGACTTAACCAGGCTGGCCTGACACCATCTGTCCTTGTCTGTGCCTGCACCAGAGAAAAATCATTGGTTTTGCCTATTAATGGTTGAAATAAACCAGCATCAGTCAGGTCTGGCCCTGCACTGGGAAACAGACAGTGTTTATTTGTGGGAACGTGGCTTTTACAGAAATAAGTGGTGGTGTTGACTTATGAGACACGTGGCTTGTCACACAGAAGTAATGTTTTGTTTTGTTATTGCTGCTTTCAGTTTCTAGAGACAGGGTCTCCCTATAGAGCCACGATTGGCCTAGAACTTGCACTGTAGATCAAGATGCTCTCAAACTTGAGGTGATCCCCCTGCCTCTGCCTCCCAAGTGCTGGCTCATAGGACTGTACTTCCAAGCCCAGCAAAGAGCGTCACTGAGAGGAGTCACTACCAGACGCCTGCCACTTGACAGGAAATTAGTACATGACTTCGTATTTACATTTAATTTCAAAAGGAGATTTTATTTTTAACTGTGTGTATGCGTGTGTGGGGATGCACACATGAGTGCAATGCTTAAGGAAGTCAAAAGAGAGCATCAGATCCTCTGGGGCTGGAGTTTTAGGCGGTTATAAGACACCCTGTGTGGGTGTTGGAATCCATACTCAGATCCTCTGGAAGAGCAGTGCATACTCTTAACCAATGTCCCTTAATCTTGGCTTTTAAGATGAGGCCTTGCTATGTAGCTCAGGCTAGCCTCTGACTCGCCTCCTGACTCATTGAAATCCCATGTGTGAGCCACCACATCTGACTTCGATGATTTTTTAGAAAGCTTCAGTCAGTGTTCTAGCTTCATTTCTGTTGCTGTGACAAAATGGCCCTGACAGGATCAGTTTAGGGGAGAAGGGGTTTGTTTTGCTTCCAATTCCGGGTAAGAAATCATCGCTGTTGGGACTTGAAGCAGCTGATGACGTCACCTCCACTGCCAGGAGCAGAGATAAATGAGTGGATGCATGCTCAGTTATTTGCTTTTGCTCAGCTCAGAGTCTCTACTTTCATACAGTCTGGGATATTTTGACCAGGGAAAGGTAAACAGGGGTTAGAGAGATGGTCCAGCAGTTCAGAGCAGGCTGCTCTTCCAGAGGACCCAGGCTCAGTTTCCAGCAACCACACGATGACTCTCAACAGTCTGTAACTCTAGTTCGGAGGGACAGGGCACCTTCTGGCATCCGTGGGCGCTGTATGAAAGTGCCACACAGACATATGCGGGGAAAAGAGCCATACACATAAAAAATACAAATGAAAAAGTTAAATATTAAGGTAACAATTTCCCTCTGGGCCAGGTGTCTTTAGTCTTAGTGTTTGGGAGGCAGAGGCAGGTGAATGTGAGTTCGAGGGTAGCCTGGTCTACCTAATCAGTTACAGGCCAGCTAGGACTACCTAGTGAGACGCTGTCTCAAAAATAAATAAGTGAGTAAATAAACAAATATGCTGCTGCCTTCGGACCCTATCGCTTCTCTGGTGTGCTGGATGCCACATGTAGGTCAAAGGCTATTGTGACATTAGTCACTAATGGCTCTGCCAGTACCTCTGTTCTTCATGCACTCAGGAATTAAAAAGGAGACTTGTATGTTTTATATGTGTGTCTTACCTGATGTATGTCTGTGCACCATGTGCATGCTTGGTGTCCTTGGAGACCAGTTACAGCTGCCCTGTGAATGCTGGGAACTCAACCTGGATCCTCTGCAAGAGCATTAAGTGCTCTTAACCTCTGAGCCATTGCTCCAACCCCAGGAATTCTTTCTTGAAATGATGTGTATATATGTGCATCTAAATGTGGATGTGTACATGTAGGTACCCATGGAGACCAGAAAAGGGCATCAGGTGCCTTGTCACTGGGGTTGGAAGTGGTTATGAGCTGCCTAAGGTGGGTGCTAGGAATTGAACTTGGGTCCTCTGCAAAAGCAGCAAACGCTCTTAACTCCCGAGCCATCTCTCCAATCCCAACTCACTAAGAAACTTTTTAAAATGCTTCTTGGGTGATTCTGCTGTCCCAGACCCTCAGCAGCTCCCTCACCCTCATGGAAGCCTGCCCCTCAGCATGGTGCAGAAGGCCTTCAAGGATGCGAGTTGGGCTGCCTCTTTGACTGATTTCCCATGTCACCTCACCTCACCCGCTGTGACCGAGTGATACCGGACCCTGCTCTCTCCTGTCCTTTGCTCAGTCACTGCAGAGTCCTGAAGATCCAACTCAGGGCTTGACTTCTGTCTGCCTGAGCCCAGGTGTCAGGTGTCAGTTCTGGCTGGATTGAAGCAGCCCCTTGCAGACAGGGAGACTTGGGGGCCCAGGAAACTCGCTGTGTTGGAGGTTTATGAAAGTGAGACTCTCCCCCGCCCCCACCCCCATGCTTGGTGTTTGAACACTTGGTTCCCAGCTGGTGGTGCTTTTTTCAGAGAGCTGTGGAATCTTTGGGAGGTAGTGAGTCTTTGGGGTGGCCTGAGGTTTTCTGGCCTAGGTCCACTTGTGTTTGCTCTTTGTTTCCTGGCTGAGGAAGCAATGTGACCAGGTGCCTTGCCCTCCTGTGACCATGCCGTCTACACTCAGATGGACGATGTCGTTTCTTAAACTTCAAACTGAAACAGAGCCCTTCTCCTCAAGTTGCTGGTCAGACTCTGGGTCAAAGGAGGAAAACAAGGAATACAGAAGCCCACATGGCTCACAGTGTCATCCTGAGATTACAGAAACCCTTGCTCAGGGAGAGGACACTGCTGTGGGGCTTTGACACACGGCTTTTGTGCGATGCAGCTGTGTGAG
>LOEQ01002822.1:54039-66179 GCA_001685075.1 Bramus lutescens | reverse complement strand
AGAAAAAAATAATGACATTTTGAAATTTGCAGGCAAATGGATGGATCTAGAAAATATCATACTGAGTGAAGCAACCCAGACCCAGAAAGACAAATGTCATACCTGCTCATTCATAAGTAACTTTTAGACATAAAGCAAAGAAAAACAAGCCTAAATTTCACAATCCCAGAGAACCCAGACAACAATGAGGATCTAATCTACATGAGAAGTAGAAAAAGACAAGACCTCCTGAGTAAATTGGGAGCATGGGGACCACGGGAGAGGGTAGAAGGGGAGGGGAGAGAAAGGGAGGGGAGCAGAGAAAAATGTAGAGCTCAATAAAATCAATAAAAAATTTTAAAAAATCCCATCAGCATTCTACAGGAAGACTAGGTTGTCAATAAATCTGTGTAAAACTACGACACTAGAAAACACATCTGAGGCCACTCTCGACTCTCTTAGTTGCTTTGGGTATCAGAAGCTTCTCAAATGATGACACAGTGTGAGGCAGGGTTGCAGTGGTGTATTTTGAAGCAGTTAGAATACACAACTTCTGCTTAAGTATGAAGAAAGTACCTTTTCTTTCCTTTAGACTCCGAAATGAAGTTCCTAGAGTTCATTCCACTGAAAGAGTTAAACGTTATAGAATTTAGTGGCCTTTTAAGTTAGATTCTCTCATTAGTTTTATATGTGAGTGTTTTGCATGTCTGCATGTCTGCATCATGTGTGTACTTGGAGCTTGAGCAGGTCAGAAGAGGGCGTCAGATCCACTAGAATTGGAGGTACAGATAGTTATGAACCACTATGCGGGTTTTGGAAACCAAACCTGGTCCTCCGCAAGAACAAGTGCTCTGAACTACTGAGCCATCTCTCCAGCCCTCAAGTGATGACCTTGGAATGCTAAATTATTCACTCTTTCCATGGCTGGACTCAGGGTTGCATCATTGATTCCAACAATGTAGAATATGAATGTAAATTCGGATGAAAAGAACTTTTCACCAAGTCAGCCTTGCTCAATTTCTAGCCAAGGGGGAGGTTTGAGAAGTTCTCTAGCTTTCCCCCAGTGAGAACATAAAAGTCTTTATTTTCTCCCGAAAAAAGTAATTTTTTAAAAAGTCACATCTAAAGAAATTTTTTTAAAAAAAGTCACATGTAGCAGCTGGGCACAAGGTAAATATTATGCTTGAATTATTGAGGAGAGAAGGTCAGAGAGGTTAGTTATTTGTCCCAGGCTCACACAGTTAACTGCTGATTAACCCGAACACTTGCTTTTCTGACTCCTCCTTAGACCCCGTGGATACCCTGCCACCTCATCTGGTGGCTCAGCAGAAACAACATGTCTCCCAGATTCGAATTCTTATCAGAATCACAGAGAAGGGAAAGGTCTGTAGAAAGCAGAGTGTGTTGTGGCACACAAGACTGGACACAGGAGACAGAGGTCCACTGAGTCAGCCCTCTGTGGCTGACAATAGTGCTCCTGGCGTCAGGGCAACGCTGGTTCAAGGTCAGTTCTTCACTGCGACAGAAAACAGTCGTCAAAAGCCCTTAACATCCTCTTTCACTTATTTTTTCCCTTTTTGAGACAATGTTGTCTGTGCAGCCCTGGAATGAGCTCTACAAACCAGTTGGACCAGAGCTCAGAGATCCACTTGCCTCTGCCTCTGCGCCACCACCACCCCACCCTTAATGTCCTCTTGATCTTTGAAAATAACTTTTAGTTTGTTCAGAATGTGTGTGCATGCACACACATGCGCCATGTGCATGATGGGGCATGCATGCCTCAGGGAGTGTGTGGAAGTCAAAGGGCAACTTTTAGGAGTCCTCCCTTTCTTGTCTTTCCCACACGGAGGCAGGGTTTCTTGCTATTTCTGCTGTTGCACTGCATGCTCCAGGCTAGCTAGCCCTGACGTTTCTGGCCAGTTCTCTTGTCTGTCACTGGAGGGCTGGCATTATAATGAAACACTCCTCTCCCCAAATCTGGCTTTCAGCCTGGGTTTTGAACTCAGGTTGTCAGGCTTGAGTGATGTCCTAGTTAGGGTTTCTTTTGCTGTGTCAAACACCATAACCAAAAGTAAGTTGGGAAGGGAAGGGTTTATTTGGGTTACACTCCCATATCACTGTTCATCACTGAAGGAAGTCAGGAGCTCACACAGGGCAGGAACCTGGAGGCAGGAGCTGATGCAGAGGCCATGGAGGGCAGCTGCTTACTGACTTGCTCATCATGGCTTGCTCAGTCAACTTTCTTATAGACCCCAGGACCACCATCCCAGGGATGACCCCACCCACGATGGGCTGGGCCCTCTTCCATCAATCACTAATTAAGAAAATGCCTTACAGTCAGATCTTCGGAGACATTTTCTCAGTTGAGGTTCCCTTCTCTCACATGACTCTCGTTTGTGTCAAGTTGACATTAAACTAGCCAGCACGTGTAGCAAGTGCTTTTACCTGCTGAGCTAACTCTCTGACCTTAATAAACGAAAATTAAATGAAAATACCATTCTCAGAAAACAATTGTTCTGTGTGTGAACCTAAATAATGTCAAGGTAAAATTCAGCTAGAGCCCTGCCTTGCCCTTCCTCTCATTTATTCACTCATTTAGTGTGTGTATGTGTATGTGAGTGTGTATGTGTATGTCTGTGTGTGTGGTATGTGTGTCTGTCTGTGTGTGTGTCTGTATGTGTGTCTGTGTGTGTTTGTATGTGCGTGTCTGTGTATCTGTGAGTGTGTCTGAATGTGTGTCTGTATGTGTGTGTCTGTGTGTATGTGTGTGGTATGTGTGTGTCTGTGTGTGTGTTTGTATGTATGTGTCTTTGTGTGTGTCTGTGTGTATGTGTCTGTGTGTGTGGTGTGTGTGAGTCTGTGAGTATGTGTGTCTGTATATGTGTGTTTCTGTGTGTGTGCATGTGTGTCTGTGTATGTGGTGTTTGTGTTTGTGTCTGTGAGTGAGTGTGTCTGTATGTGTGTGTCTGTGTGTGTTGTGTGTGTCTGTGTCTGTGTTTGTGTGTATCTGTATGTGTGTGTGTCTGTGTGTCTGCAGTGTGTGTGTCTGTAAGTGTGTGTGGTGTGTGTGTGTCTGTGTGTGAGTGCGTGTGTGCACACGCCCATATGGATGGAATATGTGTATATGTGTGTATGTGTGTGTGTCTGTGTGTGTGTCTCTGTGTGTGTGTCTGTGTGTTTGTGTGCACACACGCACATGTGGATGGAATATGTGCGTATGTATGTGTGTAAGGGAAGTGTGTGTGGATGTGTATGGTGCATGTTTGAAATAGAGTGGTCACTTTCATCTCTCCAACCATATTTTGCGGCAGGGTCTCACAGTGAACCTGGAACTCTTGGTCTGGCTAGACTAGCTGGCCAGAAGCCCTAGGGACTCCCTTGCCTCCTTTTACAATGCTGGAATTACAGAAGTGTACCACTGCTCCCAGCCTTTACATACCCAGATTTCACGCGGGTGCTGATCCTCATACTTGTGTGGCAAGCCCTCTTTTATCAAGACCAGAGAGCTGGCTCATCTGGTAAAAGCACGTGACACTCAAGCCTGACTCCCTGAGTTCAAGTCCTGCAACCCAGTCATCACCTCAGCCCTTTCCTGTTTGATTTTGAGACAAGATCTCGTGATGTTGGCCTGGAACTGTGTGTAGCATCCCAGACTGGCCTTAAACTCATGATCCTTCTGCCTTAGCCTCCTGGGTGCAGGAATTACAGAGCTAATAGGCTAAAGAGACCTTGTCTCAAAAATAAGTAAGTACAATTAATGACTTGGTGACAGATTCCTGGCTCGCTGCAGGTCAGCGCTGCGAGACAGTCCCATGCTGTGCTAGATTAGAGGGCGTGGGTCAGAGTTCACAGCGGGAGTTCAGTGCCCAAACACTCAAGCCAGACAGTTATCAGCTGGAGGTTCATCTGTTCAGTCTTTTCCTTTTCACTTCCCCTTCTTTCCTTCCTCACTCCCTTCCTTTCCTTTTTAGCCAAGTCTGTATTTGAACTCCTGACCCCCAACTTAACCTCCTGGATGCTGGAATTATTTGGCCATTGGTATCATGCCTGTGACTTCAGTTTTTTTTTTTTTAAACATGTTTCATGTACCCAGGCTAGCCTTGGACTTTCTATATAGTTGAGGATGACCTGGAATTCCTGATCTTCCTGACCTGAACTCCTGAGTTCTGGGATTAAAAGTGGTTACCACTTCACACATTTGTGTATTTGTGTGCGAGTGAATGTTGTGTGCTGGGGCACTCGAAGCTGAGGCCAGGTGTCTTCTTCAATTGTTCTCCTACTGAGGCACCCTAATGAACTCTAATCTTACTAGTCTAACTAGTCGTCCTGGGGTCTCCTGATGCACCTTGGACTGATGTGACTGGTCTAACTAGCCATTCCAGAGTCTTCTAATGATCCTGGGCTGATGTGACTGGTCTAACTAGCTGTCCCTGGGTCTCCTGGTGCACGCTGGGCTGATGTGACTGGTCTAACTAGCTGTCCTGGGTCTCCTGATGCACCCTGGGCTGATGTGACTGGTCTAACTAGCTGTCCTGGGTCTCCTGATGCACGCTGGGCTGATGTGACTAGTCNCTAACTAGCTGTCCTGGGTCTCCTGATGCACCCTGGGCTGATGTGACCAGTCTAACTAGCCATTCCAGAGTCTTCTAATGATCCTGGGCTGATGTGACTGGTCTAACTAGCCATTCCAGAGTCTTCTAATGATCCTGGGCTGATGTGACTGGTCTAACTAGCTGTCCTGAGTCTCCTGATGCTCCCTGGGCTGATGTGACTGGTCTAACTAGCTGTCCCGGGGTCTCCTGGTGCACCCTGGGCTGATGTGACTAAACTATCTGTCCCTGGGTCTCCTGGTGCACACTGGGCTGATGTGACCAGTCTAACTAGCTGTCCTGGGTCTCCTGATGCACGCTGGGCTGATGTGACCAGTCTAACTAGCTGTCCTGGGTCTCCTGATGCACCCTGGGCTGATGTGACCAATCTAAGTAGCCGCTATTCCAGAGTCTTCTAATGATCCTAGACTGATGTGACTGGTCTAACTAGCTGTCCTGGGTCTCCTGATGCACCCTGGGCTGATGTGACCAGTCTAACTAGCCATTCCAGAGTCTTCTAATGATCCTGGGCTGATGTGACTGGTCTAACTAGCTGTCCTGGGTCTTCTGATGCACGCTGGGCTGATGTGACTGGTCTAACTAGCCATTCCAGAGTCTTCTAATGATCCTGGGCTGATGTGACTGGTCTAACTAGCTGTCCTGGGTCTTCTGATGCACGCTGGGCTGATGTGACTGGTCTAACTAGCCATTCCAGAGTCTTCTAATGATCCTGGGCTGATGTGACTGGTCTAACTAGCTGTCCTGGGGTCTCCTAATGATCCCTGGACTGATCTCACTAGTTGGACTAGCTGCCCTGCTCTGGGATTTCCTCTCTCCAACTCCTAAAGACTGGATTCATAAGCAGGCTGCCACACCCACTAGCTTTTGTGTGAAGATCTGAATTCCAGTTCTTACTCACAGTAAATCCATTATCTAATGAGCCGTCTCCTCAGCCCCAAAGCCCCAGTGTATACAGTGTATACAGTGCTGAGTGTAAACCCTAAGCGCTCTGCCACTGAACTCTGCTACTGAGCCACACACACCCGCAGCCTCATTTTTTGTGGCTTTCTTTACTCCTTGGGACCAACCCCAGCTGAATGTCTTCCTTTCTGGGTCTTCTGCCTTAGAGGCCACCATCCCTGAGCAGAATGGCTCTCCGTCCCATCAACTCCCTTCCTATGGGAGAACTGTCCATCTGTGGGTGGGGTGATGAAGTAGGCAGCAATGGTGATAGTCTCGCTGACAAATGCTAAGGAAAGCAGCAGAAGCAGCCAGATCCTTTGATCCTCGAGGACTCTGACCAGAGATCCCTCGTCTTCACTGTGTCTCTTGGGGGCTTACCAGGTATGAAGAGGCAGAAGTTTTTCTGGGAGCTGCAGGCCACCCGCCGGGCGAGCAACAAGGAAGCCATGATCCCCTCCTTCAGGAAGAGGATCCCTTCACTTGGGGCTGTTCTGAAAGAGACCAAAACCATAGACTTAGGCTCTTGGGGACCACAGCACTACAACAGGCATCTAAACCTACCATTGTCTACTTCGTGGAGAAAGCTCTTGGGATACAAATTCCTTTGCTGTATGCCAAACTCTCTTTAATGAAGCACATTTTGTGTTGAACAGACACTTAATTTACAAACTTTCCCTCGCATCTTCCACACTCCAGACAGGGTGAGCATGCTCTGTTTCTAGATGGAAAAATAGAGGCCCAGAGAAATGGCCTGATTAGCCAAGCGCTTGCTGTGCAAGCGCAAGGCCCCAGGCTTGATCCCTAGAGCCCATGAGAAAGAGCTGGGTGTGGTGGCTCATGCTTGTAATCTCAGTGCCAGGGAAGTGGAAATAGGTGGACTCCCTAGGGCTCACTGGCCAGCCAGTCTAGCCAATCAGTGAGCTCCAGGAAAGAGACTCTGTCTCAAAACACAACGTGGAAAGTGACTGTGGAAGACAGCCAAGGATGACCTCTGGTTCCCACACCCCCCTGCCATGTATATATCTGTGCATGCACACACATACCACTACCACCACCACCATCACCACTACCTCCTCCTCCTCCTCAGAAAGAGCTGGATTAAGAGCCCCCTCAAGCGATGAAAAATGTGTAAGTGTGTGCACTGGGGGAGGAAATTCAGTCAGGAATCTTCAGAGCAGACATCTCTGATGACCCAGTGCAGGACACTCAGGACTCCCTAACCCATTCCTACATGAAACATTGGTTCCTGGGCTGTCCAGGGAGCCTGGGAATCCAGTGTGTGTGTGTGTGAGGGGCCAGCGGGTGCCAATTTTATAACACATAGTTTGTTTTAGAATGACAAATTGTCCAAATGCCCTTGGAACCCAGAGATTCCTAGCACATGAAACTTTTTGTTTTGAAACCAAGGCAGTCTTGGGTTATTGAGACTGTCACCCTATCTAAGGTCTCCTGCCTGAGGCTCATCTTGGCTGTGGATAGATACAGCACAGACTCCTAACACTGCCAGGGCAAACCCAAGTCTCTTTTCTCTTAAATGAAGAGGGACAGTGGTATTTCCCTCCTAGATGTCCCCTGGTGCAGAGGGAACACGAGGGATGAGAGGACAGCATCCCTACCCAAACAAGACCTTTGTCAGCAAGTGTAAAATTCCTCTGCAGCCTGAGCACCTTTGTGTGACTTGCCTGTACTAGCTGGAGCAGTTTCTATTCCGTGTGGACAGAGTTCTTGATGGACACTGGACAGCAGTAGATTCTGCGTGCTTTATCTTTTGTCCCTGAGAGGATCCACTCCAGAGCCAGCTGTGCTGTGTTCTGGAGACCGTAACTCTTCTGGGTGGAGTGTGGGTTGAAATGCTCCAAAGGGTCCACTGGCTCTAGATATCTGCCCAGTCGTCTAGCAAACAGGGTTCTCCCTATTTCATATCTGAGGAAGGGCACTCTCGGGTGACCACATTGGTGATGGGACTGCCTGACCTCCAAACATGGCTGCACTTGTAATAGACTAATTAATTTAGTTGACCTAGCCACAGGAATAGAGAGCTTGAGGAAGAAGAAAAAAGTCCTAGTCATGACTGCTCATCACTTTAACCCCAGCACTGAGGAGGAAGAGGCGGGCAGACCTCTGTGAGTTGAAGCCTGCTCTCCACAGTNGCTCTCCACAGTGAGTTCCAGCCAGAAGCTGCACAGTGAGAGCCTGTCTCAAAAGCAAGCCATTCAGAGAAACCATTTTATTTCTTTTCATAAGAGAAAAATTAGGGACAAAACAGCAGGCGTTAACACTGTGACCATAAATTAACTTAGAAACCATATTCTTCTCTTGACAATTTAATGAGTTTTTGAAAAGTTGATTCTAATATATCCAGCTCAAGCAATGCTATTCACTCCGCAGCAGAGTAGCTATGCAGAAAAAGCGGTCGCCACCTCTCACTTGAGGCCATTGTCTCAAACAGAGTGCTGAGGCTGCACATAATTCAAGCTTCTTCCATTAGATATGGTTTCGAAGGGTTGGAGAGATGTCTCAGCAAGATCCTCTTTCAGAGGACCTTGGGTTCAATTCCCAGCATCCACATGATGGTTTACAACCATTGTTAACTCCAGTTCTAGGAGATCTGTTGCCCTCCTCTGATCTCCTCAGACACGAAGCACATACGTGGCAGACATACATAGATGCAAGCAAAACACTCAGACATAAAATAAAATGAATAAGTTTGATATTAGTAAATAAATAATATGCTTTTGAGAATTCAAGACTCTTGAAGAACTTGAGCATGAACATTTGAATAGCCTATCAAAGCGAGAGTCACACCCATGCACTTGCAATGACAGGTCACTTTGGAAAACACATCCTAGTGACGTGTGACATTTCAGAGCCCTGCAGCTGAAACTCGCCTTATAAGAAAACACTACCTCTGTCAGACATTCTCAGAAGAATTCCTGTTGTTCATTCACTTTCCTGCCCACTAATTCAATCAACAAAAGTTAATTAAGTAGCTGTTATATCAAGGCTCTGAATTGCTTAGGCAGAGGAGGAAGAAGTCAGGTAAAACACGTTCATAGTTCTTTGGCAAAGGACTAGGATCAGAGAAGGGGTGGGAGAATTCAATGTCCTAGGCTGCTTTACTCATCCTGTCATTAACTTCTTAAAATAACCCGGCAAGATATGCATATAAAAAAACTCAAGTTCACTGTCAACAACGAACTTCACAAAGTACGAAATGGAAAGCCAGGCATGGAGGTGTGCCTGTAATCTCAGCATTTGGAATTGTGAGTTCAAGGCCAGTCCAGGCTACATAGCGAGGTCAAGATCAGCCAGGGATGCGTTGTAAGACTGTGCTTGCTGCAAGAACAAAACCGAGCAACCCAAAACTCTAGCACAGAGTCATAACTGATTGACTGGTATGTGCAAGGTGCAATGAGACGATGGGGAGCTTCCTTGTGGACCAAGTATGCACGTATGTGTGTGTGTGTGTATGTGTGTGTGTGTGTGTGTGTCCCAAGCTGCAAAGTTAAGTAGATTCCAAAAGCCAGAGAAGAAAGGCCAGCTGGGGTGAGCAGTGCTCAGTGGTGTCAAACGTGGGGGACAGCGAAGGGAGGATCCAGATGATGGCAGAGCCTGATATGATTGGAGTGGGAGCGGTAGGATTTGCTGCAGCTGGCCTCACACACAACGGCCATTCTGACTTCTGTGGAGAGACATCTGCAGGAGAAGAGGCTACCTAGTCATACTTTCAGGTTTCCTGAGAGGAGCAGAGGACATGCATTCAGACCATCTACTGGACACCAGGGTCACTCTGAGCACACAAAATAGCCTTGTTGTGGGACACTGACATGGGAGAGAGGATAGGGCAATAACTCCAAAATCCTTAGTCTTGATGTTGGTGTTGACGTTCAGATATTGGGATTCTGCCCTTATGTGAAGGCAAACATCTGTAATCCCAGCCAGAACTAGAGAGATCCTGTTTGTGCTGCTTTAAATGAGAATGTCCCCCATAGGTTCATGTATGAGAATACTTTGTTCCCAGTTGGCAGCACTGTTTGGGGAAGTTTAGGAGGTGTGGGCTTCTTGGGAGCACTATGGCACTGGAGACAGGCTTTGAGAGCTTAAAAACCCATACCTGTTGTAGGATAACTGATCACACTGTGAATTCCAAGATTGTGTTAAATAAAATCAACCTTGGATCAAGAGGCAGAGCTAGCAACTAGCTGGAAGGAAGCAGTCATGGAGAGTAAGAGGCAGTCAGGAAAGTGGATGGAGAACACACAAGAAACATGCAGGAAGTAGTGAGGAGGGACACTGAGTCTGGCAGCCTTTTCGGGGTGGACCGGTGGAAGAGGAACTCTTTTTCTGAGACACTAGCTAAGGAGGAAGCTCAGTTGGTTGCTTATCGGCCTCTCTGAGCTAGCAGGTTTTCACCACAGGATCTGACTCCTAAGTCTTTCTTGGTAAAATCGTAAAACTGAGACTTAGATTAAAAATAACACACACACCATTTCTAGTTGTTCTGTTTCACACTTTTGGTTCAGGAAATGAGCTCTCAGCTTGCTGCTCCAGCCAACATGCCTGCTGCTCCCATCCCTGGCCACCTTGCTGGTGACAGACTCTCACTCCTCTGGACCATGGGCTCAAATAAACCCTTCCTTCTAGAAGATGCCTTGGTCATGGTGTTTTATCACAGCAATAGAAAAGTAACTAAGATACCGTGGCAGGATTATGGAGTTTGGGGCCAGGAAGGGCTACTATATAACAAGACACCATCTCAATAAATAAATGAATAAAAGAATTATGGCTTCTTTGTAAAAAAAATTACGTGTATATGTGTGTGTGTGCATGCACGCACGTGCACATGTGTATCACATACATGAAGAGATGTAGAGTCAGAGAACAAATTCTAAAAGTCAGTTCTCTCCTTTTACCATATGGGGCTCAGAAACCATGTTCAGATTCTCAGCTTTTGTTGCTAGTGCCTTTACTGGCTAAACCATCTTATAGGCCCAGAATTATATGTTCTTAAACAGTATGCAGTGGTCCACTCCTGTAATTCTAGCACTCAGGGAGACTAAGTCCAGCTTGGGCTACATAGGGAGACTCTAACTAAAAACAACAATAGAAGTCTGTGAGTTCTACAAGAACAGAGCTGGGTGGTGGCACACGCCTTTAATTTCAGCACTCTGGTGGCAGAGGCAGGCGGGTGTCTGAGTTTGAGGTCAGTTTAGTCTACAGAGTGAGCAGCCGGGGATACACAGAAAAACCCTGTCTCAAAAAACCAAAAAAAGGTGAACAGAATTGCCATGTGACAGATTCCACTCAGATGCTAATGTACAAGAAAACTGCAAACGGGACTTAAATACATCATTCCGTATGCTCACTGCGTCGTTGTTCACAATAGCCAGGGGACTGGCACAATGCAGGTGTCCATCAGTGAATGAACAGATAAACACAGGAATGAACAAAGGACGGTCACGGGCTAAGTCACAGAGAAAGCTGCATGTCAGATGGCTCCATTGATGTAAAATTTCAAGACCAGGAAAATTCAGGGCCGTTGAGGTGACTCAGGGCATAAAGAGCTTGCTCAGCATTCATGAAGTCCTGGGTTATATGTCAAGCACAGCAGAAACTGGGCATGGTGGTCCAGAGTACACTGGCACTCTGAGGGGGATATAGAAGGAAGAAGTTCAAGGTCATTCTTAGATATATGTTAAGTTCTAGATATATGTTGAGCCTGCTCTGTATGAGTCCTTGTCACAAAACAAAATACAACTTCCCCTTCCCAACCAATCAACTAAGCAAAACGGTAGACTGGGAAACTAGCTGAGAATAGAAAGTTTTAAAGGTGCTGGCATACACCTTTAGTCCCAGCACTCAGGAGGCAATGGCAGGTGGATCTCTGAGTTCAAGGCCAGCCTAGTCTACAGAGTGAGTTCCAGGACAGCCAGGGCTACACAAAGAAACCCTGTCTCATGGAGAGGAAAAAAGTAGGCCAATACTCAATGGCGACTTTTCCTTTGGTGTGCTCAGAAAAAGAGAAATTTAAAATCAATTAAGCAGTATGGTGATTATCAGACTGCATGGCAAGCCAAGAGAACTTTGGTTTTAGCTGAATGGTGGCTCTGCAGGACTTCTGGTCTACCTCCACCAAGCCAAGTAGAAAATTCTGGTCTAGCCAGATAGATAATGCCTCAGTCCTGCCCACCTCTCCCATCCCACTTCCTTTAATTAAAATGCTAATTAGCTACTGTGCTTCCTCTTATCTGCTCCACGCAATGGGACAGTGGGCTGGAGCAGACCGCTGAAGAGCAGAGTTAAATGTTTTGATCAACAAGGTGAGAAGAATTCAGGTAAAATGGCAGGGAAGAAAACCAAAACCACCTCTTCCAATTAAAACCCTTCTAGTTTGCTCACTGGGCAGCGGCGCAGCACTGGGCTGTGAAGCACAATGCTGCAATACCCGCATTACAGAAGAACAAACAACACCCAAACAAATACCCTCCTAGGGCATTAACTCTGTAGGGAGATGCCACGCCTACGCCGGCACCTGTGTGATAGAATGTCTCTATGGTGAGAGTCGGCGTCAGGTGAGGGGTGAGAGCTTCTCGGAGCGATGCCCCCAGC
>LOEQ01002821.1:231842-257995 GCA_001685075.1 Bramus lutescens | reverse complement strand
CATCCTGTTCTGTCTACTCCACCTACCTAATTTTCTGCCCTATCAAAAAGCCAAAGCAGTTTCTTTATTTAACCAATGAAATCAACACAAAACAGAAGGCCCTCCTACATCACTTACCTCTAGCCCAGGGGAACATCCCCAACCATGTCCTAACCCCGCTTCCCATAGTTACAAAACTTTGTCCCAGGGCTTGGACCACTTTCTGGCTACCTTCAAGAACTGCTAAGTAACACTTTTGAACTAACAAACGTCCTTGTTACCATAGGCTCCATTTTAACCAGGCCTAGATGATAGCACACATCTGGGAAGCTGGCAGGGAACAAGAAAGGAGGAGCAAAGGTAGAGCATCCATAGCCTGTGGTGTTTAGGCTGCTTGGGGACCACTCAAGTAAGTCCAGTCCACAGCAGTTCTGAGGTTCCTCCCAAGCAGAGAAGCAGAGACAAATTTGTAGAAGAGGAAAAGAGGGTACAAACTTTAAGAAAGGGGGAGAGAAAGAGAGAGAGGCCTATAAAGAAAGAGAGAAGCAGAAACGAAAGTAGCTTTAGTCATTGTGGTGATTACATTTCTCTTTATTATAATGAATTACCTAATAAAAAGAAAAGAAGGAACGGACATGGGGGAGAGAGAGGGTCTTGTTGGTTCATGTGAGCTCACATTTTGAGAGTACAGACCGTTATAGGAAAGCATGGTTGGGAAGGTGGTTCTAGATAAGACAGCAAGAAGTTGAAGCAGTTGATCTTGCAAAATCTGTGATCGGAAAGCAGATAAAACTAATAGTCTGCCACCGTCTTCTTGCTTTCTTCCTCTCTTTGTTCAAGCAAGGACCCCAGTCCATAGCAAGATGCTGCCCATGTTCAGAATGTGTCTTTCCTCTAATTTAAGCTTCTGGAAATGATCTCACAGACATGCCCAGAGGTATGTCGCCTAGATGATTCCCAATCCAGTTGACAATGAAGACTAACACAGAGTCCTCTTAAAAAAGAAATCCAGCTCACAAAACACAATCCCAGATAACCTAGACAACAGTGAGGACCCTAAGAGAGATATGCATAGATTTAATCTACATGGGAAGTAAAAAAAGACAAGCTCTCCTGAGTAAATTGGGAGTATGGGGACCTTGGGAGAGGGTTGAAGGGGAGAGGAGAGGCAGGGAGGGGAGCAGAGAAAAATGTAGAGCTCAATAAAAATCAATAAAAACAAAACAAAAATAGCTCTTAACGCTCTAAATACTCTAAAGCTTAAGGTTGTGGACCCTCAGAAGTCTTACTGTATTGCACTTGTAGTCAAGCTTAGAGGACAGGCGGGCCTTTAAAATAATTTTGGGTATAGGTTTTTCATTGGGAGCAAAATGGAATCAAGCAGATAAAAGCCCAACTGATTATTTTTAAGAGGTGGACTGGCAAGAAAGCATGCCCTAAGCTGGTAGACCTACACAAGATTTAAGAAGATTAAGGGCACTCAACCTCCTAGAGATGGGAAACAAACTGAAAATTATTAGGCATCAAAAATGAAATATTCTGATGCCCTCTTCAGGAATAACCAAGGACAAAGATGAAAAAGGAACAGCCATTAGAAGGATGGAAAATCTACAGAAAGATGATTCAAAAATCAAGTGGGAAATAGGTCACAAACTTGTAGAAACTTATAGAAAAGGTATAGTGTATTAGAAGCTCAAGGCAGGAAATTGGATAAAGGAGAGGAGGAAATTACCAAATAAATAATTCAAGTGGATTTCTTCTAACTCCATAAGACACGAGTCTCCAAGTCTCCAAACTAAGCTAAAAGCGTGCACAAAACACACACACCAAAAAAGAAACACTTCAATGTGAGTCTATCCTTGAGTTTTAATGCAGGCAAGGAAAAGAGAAGGTTTTACAAGTTTTCTAAAAGAAAAAAACAAAAATTTAGATAAACAGGATGGGGGAATGTCTTCATGTTCCTCCCAGAACTGCTGGAAAGTTTAAATAAAAATTTCTGAAATGGCTTCAAAATGAGCACTGAAAATTATTCCCAATCTGTGCACTATGTGCAGGGAAATTGTCAATCAAATCGGAGAATGGGGTAAAATTTTTGTTAGATATCCAGAGTTTAAAATATATTTGCTTCACATGCAATATTTCTCAGAATCTACTAAAGAATTCCCCCACCCGAAGGGAGAAATAAGCCAAGGAAAAGGGGTTTACAGAACATAGGAAACAGAAAATTCGATAGCGGTGAGACTCAAATGGAATGCTGGGTTAAGAATGAATGAAGAAGTTGGGCACAGAGGTAGGCGGATCTCTGTGAGTCTGAGGCCAGTCTGATGTATAAGAGCTAGTTCCAGGACAGGCTCCAAAACTACAGAGAAACCCTGTCCCCAAAACAAAAACAAACAACAAAGAGATCCAGGAAGATGAGCGGGCTGGGGTCCCACAGCACAGGCTTGGTGGCCACACACAAGAGGCCAGCTTTCTTGGCATCATAGTGCTTTACCAAAGTGGCTCAACGGTTTAGGTACTGATGAAGTCTTGGTCTCTTCTGCATTTCCTTCTGCCTAGATCAACAGATGATGCTCATGACACCCTGTGGAAAATTCTGTTTCCACATACTTCTAAGACCTAGTCACTGTCTTGTGTGAATTTGAAATCCAAAAATACAAAACAAACCATGTAACTGTGTTCTTACTAAATACCAGAGCCTCTCCAACACATTCCTGCCAATCATTCCCTGTGGTGAGCCCTATGGCACACAAGTCCAGCCTGTGGACAAGCCCATTTACCCTCCAATGTACCAGTGAACTCAGGGAAGCTGCTCCCAAAGTGGGACCAGCAAACACTTCACAGCGTTTCCTGTCCTGGACGTTTGCCTCTATGTGTGCCAACTGTCATTTCCTTCACAGTTGGGTTTGTATAATACTAGCTATTTTATTTTTGTATGAACTCTGTCCAGTCATATTTTATAAGTAACAGCTGAGAAAAACAATATGCTATTACCTGAACATGGTGTGTAGCTGTCCAAATTCAATTAGAATAATAGAAAAAAAACACAACTCAGCCAGAGAAGATTTGACACAAGAATGAGAAGGATAAGAGAATACAGAGGAGACACTGTGGAAATGCAGAAATATAGAAAGGTCTAGGAATGCCTAAAGGAAGAAGAGATGTTTCTAAATTCTTGGCTCACAGAGGAGGATTTCAGAGAAGTGGGCTTGGGCGTTGGTTGGAGGGAGCCCCGTCTGCTTCCATAGTTTCTAGAGTCCAGTGGCTATTGGCTCTGGGGTTGACAAAAGAACACAGATAATGAAGTGCATTGCTTTGATGAAAGTGATGTACTACTGATAGAAAGGGGAAAAAACTGAGAGGCCCTGCCTGTACTGCCCCGCCCCAGATCCTCCCCTATTGGAAAGCTTTCCAGGAAGCCATCTGGTACAACAATCTGGAAAAATTCATTGACAAAGTCATGCCTCTCAGCTGTTGCACCACAAGCAGAGCAAGAGGATGAATTTGTTGCTCAGGAATCTAGATAAATGATAAACAACTGATTTGGGTGTCTGCTTCTGAAAGTAAGACCAAGGATGTGGAGGGCTCTGATATTTTTTGTCCTCTTTTGCAAAAATATATCCACTGTTTTTGTTGTTGTTGTTTATTTGTTTGTTTGGGTTTTTTGTTTCTTTTTTGAGACAGGGTGTCTTCGTGTAGCCTTGGCTGCCCTGGATCTCTAGACCAGGCTGGCCTTGAACTCAAAGATCTACTGGCCTCTTCCTCCCGAATGCTGTGATTAAAGGTGTGCACCACAACCACCCAGCTCTATTCACACTTTAAGTTTAAATCGAAAAGCTGTTTGACAAAAAGTTTAGGGTTCATAAGCAACTGAAATATCTTTATTGTTTAAGCATGTGTGAAAAAGCAAAGTATCTCTCTGTGCGTATGTGTGTGTGCGCACACACACGTGTGTACATATATGTACTCATGTGGAAGTCAAAGATCTGTAACCAAGTGTTACAAACCACAGTTTCTTAATTTTAGAGACAAGGTCTCTTACTGAATCTGCAGCTCACAAATTTGTCAGTAACAGCAGGCTTGCAAGCCCCAAAGATCCATCTGTCTCTACCTTCCCAATGCTGAGATTACACACATGCACCCCCAAGTAAAGGCCTTCATGTGGGTAGACACTGGGGATCTGAATTCAGGGCCTCATACTTACACAGTTTACTGACTGAGCCATATCCCAGCTCCAGAATGTATTTCCTAAGAAGGATACCAAGCCAGATAATATAGGACATGGTTGTAATCCCACAACTCAAGAAATTAAGGAAGAAAGATCCTGGCTGTGAAGTTTAGTAGCCTGGGATATATAAAAATTTTAAGAAAATTAAAACCAGTATCATTTTTGCACAAAATATAGTATCTAGCACAGTGTTAAATAATAAGACAAATTTCTGAGTAATTATAGCCTAGAATAGAAACTTTTGTCCAAATTAAGCTCAAGTATGTTTGCTATAATTTGAATCTGAAATGTCTCCCAAGGATTTGTATATTCAAATTTGTGGTCTCAAGATGGCAGTAGTATTTGGAGAGGTTGTGGACACCAGCTGCTAGACATGGGTTCTTGGGGATGAGCTTTTAAGGGATAAAACCTAGCACTCTGGTCCCACTTTCTGCTTTCTAGTTAGCATATGATGCCGCCTCACAGTCTGAACCAACACTGACAGAGCTTCTCCCATTATCATGCATTCTACTCTGTCATGGACCTAAACCTCCTGAAATCCAATAACCCAGTCAATCTTTCCTCTCTGCAGTAATTCCAGTCAGGCTCCCAGTCATGTGAAAGAAAGGCATCCAAAAAACAGCCATTACCCTGACAAGTGATGCCACCATACACCCAAAGACCCAACCTGGGAACTCTCTTGGACTGCCCAATCTTGGATCAGCTGTTTCATCCTTTTCCAGTTCAGCTTCCTCATCTATAAGACAAAGAGGTCATAGTGACATCATGATTGCAAATGTGGTAAGAGGTTACCCCCAGAAGGAGCACAAAATATTAGACTTGAGTCCATCCATGAAGATTACAGAAACAAATTTAAAATGTGTATTTCTCACCAAAAAAAAAATTAAAAAACTGTATTTCTCTAGATCTGGGCTGCTGCTCTCTTTCCCTAAATGGAACATCTGAGCGCATGAGCACTGGCAATAAATGATGTGTTCATTCAAGATCTGATGATGTGAGAATTTATCTGTTTTATACAGAGTATGTTTTGGGTGCTATGCTCCTCTGCCTGGCAGAAGCCTGGCTGGCTGGCTCACATCTACAGCAACTCAGGGTACCCAAGCACACACATAAGCAAAGTGTGTTTTTGGCTTTGAGACTGCCATTGCTATTTGCAGAGACTAGCAATGTTTGTCTGGTTCTGAGACAACAGGAATTACTTCAGTCTTTGTGCAAATTTCATTTTGGATTGCTGTACGTCATTTTTTCCCCATTTGCCGACATTGTTTTCCAGTCCTGTGCAATTTTGTCATGTTGTTTGAGGCTGGGCTTCTGTCTGTGTTTGTATTTTCTCTCCCATTTTGTAACTGCACCATGAGTTCTCTAGTGCCTAACTGACTTGCATCATACAACCTCAAATATTATTAGGCATATTAGTACACTTGGATGTAACCTTGCCTTCTGCAATTCAAACATTTATTAAATGTCTTATAAGCATCGTGTTGTGATAATGAAAATAAGCAAGACAAAGTAATTTCTAGAAAATAGAGAAACAAAATATTATAACAGTATGAAATAAAAATGAGGTTTATGGCACAGGCACATAGTCTCCACTGTCCAGGCGACTGAGGCAAGAGGATCACAAGTTCGAAACATGCATAGGCCATAGAGTGAGTTCAAGGTAAGCTTGGGAAGTTTTGTAAAATCATGCCTCAAAACAAACAGTAAAGAGAAAGTTAGTGCTGTAGTTGCAGCCAGCGTGCCTAGTACCTACAAGATACTGGGTTCAATCTGCAGTACTACCAAAAAAGAAAGTGTGATGAACAGGACAAAATAGAGAATTATGAAAGTTAGAAAAGTGGGAGAGAGTGAAATTGTGCATCGATAGAAAGTGTGGAGCTGTTGGAAGATGTCAGACACTATCTAGACAGCCCTGGGTGAAATATCATGCTCTCTCACCCATGGACGCTGGCCTTGGTGTGTGTGGCTGTTTATGTATGTACATGAAGGTCTGTCTGTATGTGAACCTTTGTTATTGCATTTCTTATATTATTGTTATTTTGTGTTAATATTCCAAACTCTTTTCTTAGCAACACTGATATGGGAACTTGGTAACTGTTCTTCAACCTCTGCTGCTAAAGTAACCCAAGTTCTAGTGCAAGGTTCTCCACAAATCAGATCAATGCTCCTGATCACCTTCTTCAAAGCGGCATCATGTTAACTCAGTGAATAATATGATCCACCACACCTGTTAGAGACAAAGGGCTTTAAAGAAGTTTGTTTAAAACATGAAGACATTTGATAACTTAGTTCACAGGTTTTTAATTATTGAAACTTAAGATCCGTAACTTTTTATTGCATGAGGCTGTCCCCTTATGTATAGTGATGGTAGAAGATACAAAATATTCCCACACTAGTTCCTAGTTCAGAATTACGTACAATAAAGGGTTATTTATTTAGGGGAGACTCACAGATCACTGTCGTAGATCACAGTCCTATGCACGAATGGGGAACAGGAACAGGGTGTAGCAGCGGGAAGCAAGAGCCGGAAGCAAGAGAGTGAGGCACACTTTACAGCTGCTTTTACAGTATAAGAGACCACACCCAAGTGGGCTGGTATCTTAAAGGTTATTGACTGAAAGAGTGGAATGTGCTCCCACAACACCTCCCCATTTTGCTTAAATAAGAGAGTTCCAAACCCAATATAAAACTATGTACATTAGGAACAGATATCAACAATAAAGTTAGAATTACAACCAGCATTAACAATATTAAGCAAGTAACATACCCCAATGTTTTAAGAAACATTCTACCCTAAGGAGTATAAGTCGTGTACACCTCCAACTTCTATTCTCTGGGTGCCATTATCTCTCTGATGCCATTAGAATTATCCTCAGGTATTACCCAATATACTTTGGAGGCAAAAATCACTTCTAGTTTGGAACCATTATCACGCTCAAAGTATATCATGTCATAATTCCCAAAATAATTTTGTTTTCTGACTGGAGATATTTCAATAATTCTTATACAACTTACCACAATTATAATCCAGTGTCTTTTTGTGAATAGATGTATATGAGGCAAAGATTAATAATAACATAGATAATTATAGAGTCTAGGGTATGGTGGTTTGAAAGAAAATTCCCCCAAATGGAGTGACATAATTAAGAGGTGTGGCCTTGTTAGAGGAAGTGTGTCACTGTGTGGGTTGGCTCTGGGGTCTTTTTCTCAAGCTTCATCTAGTGTGACAGCCAGTCGACTTCCTGTTGCTTCTGAGTCAAGATATAGGACTCTCAGCTCCAGCACCATGTCTGCCTGAACTCTGCCATGCTCACTGCTATGATGATAATAGATTGAACTTCTGAAACTGTAAACTGCCACTGCAATTAAATGTCCTTATAAGAGTTTCCATGGTCATGGTGTCTCTTCATAGCAATAAAAACCCTAACTAAGGCATAAGGATAAATTACTGAGCATCTGAAGTTTAACAAAAAGCACAGCAGCTGATTTACATGATAAAAATAGGCACTGAACAATTATTATGTGTCCAGGAAGGTCATGTTTTAGAGTCATTATCTCAAATCCTCAGAGTATCTCTCCAATGTAAAGTCCATTTTCTTTTTTTTCTCTTTTTTTAACCTTTTTTTCAGAAATTCTATCCCTTTAATGTACTAAAGTATCAACAACAACATCAAGATTGCAATGAAGTTTTTAGAACCAATCAACATCAAAAAGAAAGTCAGTGTAACATTAATAAGAGTGTCCCTGTAGCAAATGTTTAACAACTGAGTATTTATCTCTACAGTTTGCTAGTGCAATGCTAATATTCCTAAGCATAATTACCACTCAATGATCAATGTACAAGAATTTTTATTGTAACATGGTTTAACTAGGTTTAGTGATGTAAACTGTGACTATTCCAAATTGGTTGGAAAATTAAAAAGAGGAATTACCTACATGAGAAAATAAAATGCTCCTCGAGATTTCCTGAAAGTTCCAAGCGAAATTTCATAAACACAATAATCTACAATTTATATAAGGAAACAAACTATCTTTTTTCGTTATACATAACAGTCCAAGTTCCCACCTCCCCTCATTCCCTCCACATATCCCCCCACCCCACACCTATCCACTCTTCAGAGAGGGTAAGGCACATTGCTTTGGGGAACATAAAGTTTATTTTCATTTAACTACTGTACTTACAGAAACTGAGGTTCAGAGAGATTTAAATGGAACTTTTAATCAAGATGATAGAGTAATTTGACATAGAAAATGAGTGTTTCTGACATGTTTTGGCATAGGAAATACTAGGTTTTAAGGGAAATGCAATGCTTTAATATTTTTACAGAAATGCATTTTTAATCTATGAAATATTTGATAAATAAAGGTGGTATTTATAGGTGAATGAGGCTACGTGGTTTATATATTATAAATCTTATCATCTTTTGTGATAAAAACCACTTGAAACCTGCCATTGATAATTAAAGTATATAATATATTCTTATTAATAACAGTTACCAATATATACAATAAATCTATTGACCTACTATAATCTAACAGAGATTTTCTATCCTCTAACCAAATTTTCTTTTTTTTAAATCTACAGTGAATACTAAATATTCCAGGTAAGAAATGTAGTTCTGCCGGTTTCAAAAGTGAAAAGAAAATATGGTAAAAAACAATTGATATTACATGTATGTATTAAAATTGTCAGCATGAAGGATCAAAAATCTAATAGAAAACTGAATTTCTGATCTTGGAATAAAGTCAGAAGTATAGAAGGAAAATCCCCTGGGCAAAGTCTCAGTTCTTGAGGTCATGACTGGAAACTGAGTTATCAATGTGAGCCTTCCATTAAAACAGTTCGCTTCAGGAATTCAGATTTCCCAGCCTACATCTGACCAGTATACATGATCCAGACTCTCTTATGACATGTCTGGAGACCCTGAAGTAGAAAACTACCATACAAACATGCCCAAAATGAATGAACATACGGTTATGCCCCACGGAAACCCATGGAATTTCATGTATAGTCAACTCAACAAGTTAAAAAAATACAAAAAAATAAAAAATGTCATCAAAAATGGGCTGTCAAACGTTACAAAGCATGTGAAAAATATCGTATTATCTCTGCTAGCACAGACTGGGAAATCATAGGTAACAAGGTAATTGAAAAAAATGTAATTTGATTAAATATGATTATCATTATATAACAGTGAGATGCAGGGGGAGGGGAACCAACCACATAGGAAATAAGGAACATTAGGGAAAGCAGATGTTAGAAAATGAACAAAACTGCTAATCAAAACTACAGTCACCTAAGTTAAAGAGAAAACACTCAGCAGCTAAGATAAATAGAAAAGAGAATACCTGTGTGGTAAAGAACCAGGAAGGAAGGCATCAGATGGAGCACAGTACAATAAGAAAGACATGCTTATCATTAGCATACTAAATTGATAACGGAGAAAAACAGCACATGCTTGAAAAGACAGCTGTCAACACACTCTCAAAACCAAAAGAAACAAGGGGTATACAAAGGCATGGGCCATGAGAGAAATCATCTGAGCCTCTATCTACCCACTTATACTAAGCCCTCAAAAACGTACAATATGCAACTAGCATTTGCTTACTATCTACTATTAGCATGCTACTTCCTGTCTGGGCTTCTCCATCCTCAGAAGACAGCTGTGTTTCTCGAGACAGTTTTGTTGTCAAAGCGGGTGCCAAAAGGGACAAGTTATTAATGAATGTCATCTTAGTGAGTAAAAACAGGAGAAACTGCTAACCATTGTCTGACCCAAGTATCACTATGCAAGGCTGAGAAATCCTGTGTTATATATATTGATGTTAATATTCCCAGCACTCATTGTTTACCTGTGGAGATACTGAGGTCAAAGAGTTCAAGTAACTTGGTCAAGGATATACAGATAATGAAGAACAGATATGACATTTAAATCCATATTGGTCTCACTCTAAAGCCCATAGCCTTCTAAATAAATGTCTTTTAAAGTTCAAGTCCACAGATAGTACAATTTTGGATTATTGTTATGTGAGAGTGAAATATCTCCTGCAGGCGTTTGAAGACTGGCTTCCTTGATTGTGGTGAGATTGTGAAACCTTTAAAATATGGGCCCTGTCTGAAGGAAATGGGTCTCTGGGGGCTAGGATTTGAGGCTTATAGCAGATGGCGTCCTGTTCCATTTCTTCATTCTGTTCTATCAAATCTAAGCCACAGGATCCCATGGCCAGGGAGCTGTCTGCTGTCATGCATTGTCTGCCATAATGGACTCCATCCCCTAAATCATGAGCCAGAATAAACCGTTCTTCCCTCACATTGCCTCCTGTCAAATACTTGATCACAGGGATGAAAAACAACAGTCCAGGTTGTTTAAGGTAAGGTTGCACATGTAAACAGTTTGACCACTCTGGATAAACTTGCCCGTTCCATGGCAACCCTGAGGATTAGTTTCCAAGGCTTGTTCCTCTTACAGTTCATCATACCCCAACTTTAAGTATATTCCTATTCCACGATGAAAGAGCAGAGATCATCTTCTTCTGACTTGAAATGTCACTGCTGCCTAGTGCGGTGGTGCAAACCTTTAATCCAAGCACTCCAGAGGCAGAGGCATGCTCATCTCTGTGAGTTTAAGGCCCACATGGTCTCTATAACAAGTTCCAGGACAGGCGGGACTGCATAGAGAGATCCTATCTCAAATAAATAAATAAATATAAATAAATAGTCACTATTTAGAATAAATGTTCACTATCACAGCACTTCACCCTGTAGACATGCTTACCAGTCAATACTGACCGACTATTTGGAATATATTCTGATTTAAGGACTCCTTGAGTCCCCCTAGACTTAAGCTCACTCTTTGAAGACAGCATTGGATAGTGAATATTTTGTGCTCACAGTCTTACACAAAAAGGGCCCTCCAGATGGCGTATTTCTTGTTGGCTCATTCAGAACATACTTGAATAAATAAGCAGCAAATTTGGTTAAAAAATACAACATTTGGAATCAAAGCAACCTGCTGACACCATCGTGTTAATGCTTTCCGGCCATGCCTTGATTTCTTAGATCATAACAAAGCTCACTTCAAAATAAAACCATGTCTAAATATGCCATTCTAACTGTATCCTGAAACCTAGGTTCATGAACACTTTTCAGTCAAACAATGTTTTATTTTGTATAGGAATTACTGACTTTATTGTTTTGGCAGTTACCTCAAGATTCTCATAAGAAAACTAAGCACATCTCTGCGAGGATCTTTTAAAATTAGGAATATTCTTCTCAGCTGGCAGAGAGGCTGGTTTTTCAAATTCTTTTTGAAGTGTAGTTCATCTTATTCCATATTTTTTCTTATTACTGTTTTTAGACATGAGTTGCCTTGGAAACTGGACTTCTAATGGACTTTAGTTGCAAATAAGCTAAAAAAATTCCTTTATTCATTTATCATTTCAGTGTAATTAAATCTTCCATATGATGTGGCCTGCTCCCATGTATGGTATCTTGTTTCCATGGAAACAGAGATTTCCTACTATCCATAGTTCGAAATGCCTTCACAGTGTTTCTTGATTAACTCATGAGCCCCAAATTGCATTTTGTAAACTTACATGTATAGCGGAACTTAGGAAGAAAGGGCTGCAAAAAATACCTACCTTGCTTTCCATTTCTTTAACATTTGCTTCTGTTTTTATGATTTTTCTCTTTATATGCTACCCTCTACAACAAAATAATTGTGTGCCACAAGGAAGGGGAAAATCCACTACTAAATTAGGAAACCCTATCTATTTTTGTGGCGGGATTGCCATCTACAGTCCTTAAGATCCAGTGGCTGAGAGAGAAGAAAACCAGGTCTGGCATTTCTGTGCAAGTCTTGTTGTTGTTTTGTTTGCTATTCCTTTAAATAGAATATTGCTGTTGTTCATCTGCAAGCAAATGGAATATCTCCCCTTCATTATTTTTCTGTCAGCACACACCTCTATCAGTTTTAACAATTTTCAAACAATGTAGAAGGGCTCACTTACCTACTCATATCCATGGCACTTGAATAAAAGTATATTTCTATAAATTCGACTATTGTATTAATGGAACTATAAACTTAATAGTTTTTTAGTCTTATTCCTTGTGACATAAAAGACATAATAGCTATAGAGAAGCACTTGATCGTTTGATAAATATTTATCAGTCACCCACTACATCCGGTACTATCTTAATCCAGGTTCCTGACAGTCTTAAATCCTAATAGCATTCACTTTGAAAAGCTCATGGTTTAAAAGATTCCCTTAGTCCATAGTGCTGTAAGAGCTAAGCTGAAGTAATATTTACATGGAAAAGGTATTTCTGGAAATCACAAATAATTCAAGATGAATCATATGAAAAATGAGGGGCATAAACCTGTCTTGGATTGGACCATCCCCTAAATCTTAAAACCCATTTTATGAGGAGTTTGTGAGACCTTCAAGCCAATGAAGAATTCCCTGACTCCAGAGTATCCCAAGGCACAAATCCTCTAGGTTCTAATTGTGAGGCCTGATTATGACGAATCACACTACTGAGGGAAAATTCAGTAGTGGAGGAAGACCCTTCATCTCTTTATATGTCAGCTTCCTAACAAGGAAAGGGGGAGAGCAGGCTTGTAGTATTTGCTTGTATGAGGCTGCCATAAATCATGAAAAACTTCTGAGATGGATTGGATAAACATTACAAGGTTGATACACATGTAACATACTGAGTGTCCAAGGTTAGTGGTGATGAGGTGGAGAAACTTGGATTTGAGTCTGCAGACATCCACTGTGGGAATCCAGGCACTCTACACAGGCCACCAAGGGAAGCCACATTTCAGAAGTCAATAAGCCATGCTCCTGGCCTATGTGACCCACTGCCTCTGCCAGCGCTGCATCACATTCCTGTCTGGAACCCCAGGGAGATGCTAGAGTCACCTCTAAAGATAGATGCCCACTAGCGTAATGTCTCACTCTGTCTTCTCTCCGTCAGAGTGGACCTTAAAAGTTTAATGCTGCTGACTACAAACAAAATGAGAATCCAAAGGAAAATGTGGTGCCATTTGTTCCCTCTGCAAAGGCTAACCAATAAAAAATAAATTGTGTGCAACGATAGAGAAATTCACTGACAAACAGTTGAAAGATTCTAGTCTTTTCATATACAGAAGTAACCTCTTGGGAATCACTTTTAAAATGACAAATCCACTTCTCTGTTAATAATTAAATAAAGGGCAACAAGAAACATCTGCCTTCAGAGAGATATCTAGCAGGAGCTAATAGACAGCTAGACTGGCAGCAGTCAGCACCCATAGCCTTCGGAGAAAAAATAATTAAACAGGATTTTTGAAAATAAAGAAAATCTGCTGTGACAAAAACAATGAAAGAAAAACTGAAAATAAAACTAATATTTAAAAAATTAACTGTTCATTCATTTTCACTTAAAACAGCTTTTGGTAACCACCCCCTACACAGATGAGATGGACTGGAGACTAGATATAGGGTCTTTCCAGAACGTGAGAAATGTCTGTCTAATTATCATTACAAGAGTAGGGTGCAAATTTGTCTCACTATAGTGTGGTACATGTGTGTGTGAGTGTGTGTACGTGCATGCATGTGTTTGTGTGTGCACGTGCGTGCTCGTGCGTGTATATACCTGTGTTGGAGGAGGCATGTGTATATGTCTACTTTTGTAGAAGGGAGCTTTTGTTTGCGTGTGTGTATGTGTACTTGTGTGGAAGGCGACTTGTGTGGTGTGTGTGTGTACTTGTGTGAAAGGGGGCTTATGTGGTGTGTGCATGTCTGTGTGTGTGTAGTGCTTGCATACTGAATCTATTTCTCATGCCTATTAGGAGAGTGCTATACCAATGAGCTATATTCCTGGCTCATTTTTTAATTTTAAGATATGGTCTCACAGCTAGATAACAAGGAAGACCCTAAGAGAGACATGTGTAGATGCCCCTGGGAAGGGGAAATATACAAAATCTCCTGAGTAAGTTGGGAAAAGTTGTGAAGGGAAGGGGTGAGGGGAATATGAAGGAATGGGATGATGGAGTTGGGGGAAGGAGAGAGAGAGAGTCTCTCTCTCTCTCTCTCTCTCTCTCTCTCTCTGCAAGGAAAGATACCTTGATAGAGAGTGCCATTCTGGGATTAGGGAGAAAACTGGGGCTCAAGAAATTCCCAGGAATACACACAGATGACCCCAGCTAAGACTCCTAGCCTGAACTGCCCTTCCCTTGTAATTAGGTTGATGACTACCTTAATTGTCATCATAGAACCTTCATCCAGTAACTGATGGGAGCAGATGCAGAGATCCACAGCTAAGCTCTGGGCAAAGCTCTCAGAATCCAGTGAAAGAGAGGGAGGAGGGATATATGAACAAAGGGGTCAAGATCATGATGGGGAAACCCACAGAGACAGCTGACCCTAGCTAGTGGGAGCTCACAGACTCTGGACTAATAGCCGGAGAACCTTCATAGGACAGAACTAGGCCCCCTGAATGTGGGTGACAGTTCTGTGGCTTGGGCAGTTTGTGGGGGCACCTGCAGTGGGACCAAATTTTATTCCCAGTACATGAACTGACTTTTATGGATCCCATTCCCTATGGTGGGATACCTTGCTCAACCTCGATACAAAGGGGTGGGGCTTGATCCTGCCTCAGTTTGATATGCCAGACTTTGTTGATTACCTATGGGAGTGGATGGGGTGGTGGGTGGGGGGAAGTGGGGGAGCAGGAAGAGGGGAAGGAGGAGTAATGGTGGTTGGTATATAAAATGATCAAAAAAAACCTTTAAATAAAATTTATTTTTACAAAGGATAGTGTTTCACTAAGTTACCAAGCTGACCTTGAACTCATTCTGTAGCTGGGGCAGGCCATGAACTAACAACATATGTAGCTCAGCACAAGGCTGCTCAAACAGTACTTAGAAAACCACACTACCGACATTTCTCATCAATTTTTCAAAACTGAAAAAAGTTCCAACTCAGAAACACAAAACATAAAACTAATCTTATTGAAGCCTGAAGTTTGTCCATGGGAAGAATCTCTGAAGTAATGTACATCTCAGACATGAACCTGTCACGTGACAGGCTTTGATGTCCACAACACAGTCAAGAAAGCCACTCAATGTATGTGTTTAAACCCACTTGGAGATGTTTCATTAATAATATGTCCATCGTTGACTGCAAAAATCAGTGCGATACTTGGCTCCTCCTCTTCGCAGAAGTGAAAAGCTAGGCAAAAGCCTACTGTTGGGACCAGTTAGGTTAATAGAAACGAATCTGAAAAGAGAGGTTCACTGACCAATAAAAACAGGTTTATAATAGTGCAGGGAGGAGAGAGAGAGAGAGAGACTCTCTCTCTCTCTCTCTCTCTCTCTCTTTAATAAAGACAGCAACGTGATTCTAAAACAAGCACACTAAATTTAAAGCCTGTTGAAGGCCATACCAATGCAGACTAAAGCAAACTTATCACCTTTTCTGAGCATGACTTGATCCCAAAAGATCTCGTATTGGTATCAATTGAGTTAATAATGTCTGGCTGATTTTAATATCATATAGCCCATTCCTTAGGCCTCAAAATAAAAACTTTTTTATTCAGCAATGTGTGCAATTGGAAGCTATTGGAGAGAATATGTATAAAGGCAAGCAGATTCCCAGAAAATGTCAGCACTTTGTCGGATGAGCTCTGGCAGCCATCACGGTGTTGACAATATGCTAGAGAGGCTCAGCACATAAATCAACCTACATTTGTTCTCACAGGGACTCCGAGCTGGAATCACTGTTTCTGAAACTTGAGCCAATGTTGTCACAGCAATATAAATGATGGAAACTTTGCCACTGTAGTTTGCTTCACCCATTGCATGAACCGCCTGGCAAACAGCACCCTGGAATTTCATTAATTAGTACTAACGATGATTGGCACTGCCAGTGAGAACAATAAAACAACCGCAGTGTTTCTTATGAACATATGGGTGGCAGAGTCACTAGCTGGAGAATACAAGATTGTTTTCAACTTAGTACAGCTTATTTATGCTGTGCATAATTTACCTAATTTTGCCTTTTAAGGATAATTTATCATATGTGTTTTTAGCTTTTACAGATTAAACAGCAAGGTATGAAAACTGCTTAATTAGGAAGAGAAACTACTATCTTTGTGTGAAAAACTATGAGATTTCAGATTGGGAAGGATTCCTTGAAACGATCAAATTCAACATCTTTATTATACATGTAGAAAGAGTCAGTCCCAGGGAAGCTAAATGGCTTTATAAAACTGTAGTCAATAGTTGGATTAAGGCTAAAATTCAGATATTGTGCACTTAGAGTTGACTTTCTGTTGCACTATGTCTTAATTCATAACTCTTTTCACTAGATTAACACTGCATGTTGGCACCAGCAACTATGAGCTGACATTTCGCTGCTTCCTGCATGCCTTTTAACTTAACAAGCTATGCAAAGTTTTCCATTTCTCTACCATGTTGTTCCAAATAAGTTATTACCACAGATTCCCTTCTAGTCAAGGAAAGCAACTACTTAAGGCTTGCTTTCAGCTACTTCCTCATCAACATTTGGCACAGCAATTTTTAATTTCTTTCATTTAAGTCATCTTTTAACCAGATAAATCTTTATGGGAAAAGGCTCACTCCCCTCTCTTCACATTTATAAACGAAGTGGAGTTTAGTGAGCCTTTCTGGGTGGTTCTCAAAGGTGTGGTCTCCGTGAAAATTGCTTAGTCTGTTGAAAAAAGAAGTACAGCCCTAAAGCCCTACACTTTAGATTCCAGAAAAAGCCAGGTGATACCTAAGTTGTGCCCGTTCATTAGAGCCACCACTGGAAAAGAAATGTGTCTATTCAGCTTAGGATCACTAGAGACTGTTTCTCTGGTTTTTCCTTCATCTCCGTGTCCCCAAGTATCTATTAGCTGCCCCATCAGCTGCCTCCCCCTTTTTATTAATAACAAAGTTGATCTTCCTTGTGTTGGCCTTCGAAGAAAACAGCAGCAGGTAATACCTCAGCAACCCACTCTCCCCTCCGCCTGCTTTTCCCTTGGGCAAACTGACACATGGGATTGATATTGTGTTGGAAAACAGAGGATGTTTCACCTATTACTTTAGTTTTGAAACTTCACACAGAGAGAGAGAGAGAGAGAGAGAGAGAGAGAGAGGCAGAGGCAGAAACAGAGAGACAGACAGATTATAGAGTCCCCCAAATTATTCTCTATCTTAACTGATACCAGGCCCCATATTGTCGTTTCTATGGCATGCCGAAAGAAGAGTAAAATGACAGATGCTGGTGGCATTTGGAGCAAGACAGCACACCCAGGGGATTTCAAGAACCAGGCATTCATGAGCACAGAATACATTGTTTGGCTTCCTGCCTTAAAATTGCTTTTAACAAACAATTCTTTGTCTTTGTGACTTCGGACCGCACTGAGAGACCTTACAGAAACCAGTCTACAATCACAGCCAGCGTGTCCTGAAAGCTGCTGCTCCCTCGCACAGCACCCCTTCATGAGGATCCACCAGAGGCTTGTCTCTACATCTCAGAACAGAAAAATCTGCTGAAGCAACGCAGGCTTTGTCTCCTTTGAGAGTTAGATTTCATTTCTTCTTTTGCTTATCTGTTTGGGGCGCCCCCTAACCAGAGAAAGATGTATAATTAAGTGTGTGCGTGCATCTGCCTTTTTAAGGTGAAATGAGTTTGCTCAAGGTCACAGGCTAAATGAGGAAAGCGCATGTGTAGAAGAAAGGAAAGGATGCGGAAGAACTAACTCTTCTCCACGGAGGGAAGGTGCTAAAGCCCTGGAGTGGTCACCCACCCCTCCACTCACCCTTTTCTTCCTCAGAGAAGCAAAGGAATATGCATGAAGCTTGGGCTTGAGTTTTCCTTTAATGAGGCAATCCAGCTGAGTGAACACAAAGGCATTCACTGCCAGTCTTGGGACCCTTCATGGTGTGGCATTAACAAAGACAATGGATCTGGGTTTTGATTCTACTTCATGTACTGGCTGTGTGGGAGCTAGTCTGTTTGGATGCTCACCTTCCTAGACCTCGATGGAGGGGGGAGGACCTNAGCTGGAAATTTTTAATAATAATAAATTAATAAAAATAAAAAATAAAATAAATAATTAAATGGAAAACAAAAAAAAATTGTGTTAATGTGAAAGATTTTCTTACAGCTGTCTTCCCAAACCCACCTGGCTCCTTGCCACTCCAACCACATGGCTTTGACCTGCACCTTATTCAGTCAAGTTGATCCCTTCCCTCCACTCCAAGGGTAAGGGGCGAGGACTGAATTGTATGAAAAAGTGTAAAATAAAGCATGACTCCTGAAAGTACAATAGCAGGATATTTTTTCACTTGTTGCATTGCTGCATATTAGAAAAGGCAAAAGAGGAAATGATTTAAAGTTTTGACACCTTTACCTTTTATTCTCATTGACATATCATACTTAAGAATAGAAAAAGGAACAAAAAATTTCAAATAAAATTTTATTTTATTATAAAATAAGTTTGTATCCCTTCTTTTTCTCTCCTATGAGTACATTTATTAGGTGTGTGCCTTTTTAGAAGACAAAATTTGCTCTTACTTTCAGTTTTCTCAAATAAACTAGTGATCCAGATTAAAAAAAAAACCTTGACCAAAAAGAAATTGTCTGCTGTATTTGACACTCTCAAACACTGAGCCAATAGAGGACAGTATTAATGAGATATCAAATTTTCTGTAATAAATCTTATCATTATTCCAGATTTTTCTGACAGTGGGATATTTCAATCAAGAAACATAGTTGAGATAAATAATATTCCAAAGAGGCTTGCTCAGTTTTACTGAGAGCAATGTTATCAAAGCTTCTATACTTTAGGGATCTTAGAGATGTCTCAGAAAGAATATTTTCTATGTAATCATAAGGACAACAGTTTGGATTCTAGCATCCAAATAGCAAGCCAGGCATCCTGCACACGCCTGCAACATCAACCCCTGATGTGGGATTCCCTTCTGAATACCTGGTTAATAAAGAAGCTGTTTTCATCCAATGAATTAACAGAATATAGCCAGGCTGGATCAGATATAGAGATAGAGTGGGCGGATTCAGGGAGAAGCCATGTAGTCCCACGAGAGAAGCCACATCAGACACTGAATGGAACTTTACCTGGTAAGCCACAGCCATGTGGCGATACACAGATTAATGCAGGTGGGCTAGTTTAGGATATAAGAGTTAGCCAGAAAGAAGCTTAAGTGACTGGCTAAGCAGTGATTTAATTAATATAGTTTCTGAGTGATTACTTCATGTTCTGGGCAGCTAGGAACAAATAAGCAGTCTCCCCCAACAAGTTGGCTGAAACATTTGGGGCTAATGCCTGCCACTCACTTTGGGTCCAGATGCTTATGTGCCTATTCAGGATCAGTAGGAAACTAGCTGAGACCATACCCACAGCTCAGCACTCCCCACCTGGGCAGAATCAGTTCTGCTAGGCACACACAGGAGAGTGTGGCTGATTCCTGCCACCATCCACAGAGGTATTTCCAGGCCGCACACAATGCTGCATAGTCAGATAAAAAGGGTTTATGTGCTGTGCTACACACTCCTTCTCAGAGTTAAAGTGGTGAGCTCAGCTCCTACCTAGTGGTCCCAGAGCAGGCAGGAATGGTGCCTCTGCCATTTTGAAAGGTGGAGAGAGGTGGAGCCAGAACACAGGGCCACTGTGACCAAGCTGCTTACTATTTTAAAAGCTCTCCAGGACAGAAAAGAATTACAGATACACAATAGGACAGATGCAGACATAAAAGACCTTTAACTAAGATACAGTGTGTTTAAAAAAATGTATGTAGGCTTGGGAGAGAGAAGAAAAAGAGTTAAGAAGCGGTAAATACAAAAGAGTACAGATAGTCATAGAGTAAAAGAGTAAAGATAATAAAATAAATATTACACTTGTAGAAAAATTAATAGAGTAAGAAAAATAAGCCATGTAAAATGGAATATAGACAGCGAGTCTGTATTATATATATTATTGTATTTTCTTTGAATTTTTTGACTGTGAAGGAGGTAAGTACATAGAGATAGTTCATTGTATGGGCTGCTAAGATAAACCAACCTATACATTTTAAAGGTAACTTGATTGCAAATTTTGGGTCTAAGGATTTGTTGCTTTGGAAAAGAGTTTCTAGTTTTGTTTCCACAGAAGATGAGAACCTGTGGATTAATTCCAGACTAATGTGGTTTGATGAACCAAGACCACTAGAAAGGTCACCATAAACACTCACAAAAATACTTTGCCCAACAAAAAGCAAGAAGTAGTTTGGAGAAAACTACACCCAAATTCCCAAATATTGTTTATAAATGTTTGTTTACATTTAAAGGGAGACATGATATAGAGATGAATACTTTTCATCAGTATGAATCTTGGTTTATTGATACAAATGTTAGGTCAATATTATTATATGTATATTTCTGCTTTGATTAAGGTATTGTGTTTCTGAAGCGCATTTTAAAATGTAATGTATAATCTAAAATATAGGTTACGTAATCACCTATAATAGTCAAGCTTGTAGTCATGTTTTTAGTTTTCTAGATGTATAGAGATATATTTCAGTTAGATAAGTATTTTTCAAATCTTTCAAAGACCTTCAGAATATGGCATTTAAAATGTTTCAATAACTTGGGACTTTTCATGACATGAGACACATCTGCTCCCAGCAGCACCAATCACTTCAAGAGGAAGATGGGCATGAAAGAGACTCCTCATGGAGTTTGTTAGCCATTTGGGCAAGAAACTGCTCTCTCCTGAACTGTTTGACTGGGCTTTCAGGAGCCACAGAAAAATGACTGCTGAACTGCCTAAAAAAAGGAGAAATAGTCCTTATGGGTTCCTGTTTCATGAAAGAGTCTGCAAAATATTCTGCAGGATGCAAAAGAAAGTGACTGACAAACTGCCAGCGTAGGTGGAACTGTCTGAAATTTTATGCTTCATGGAAAGTCTGCCAGATACTATGGATCTGTACGCTGAAGATGGATGCCCCAACACTACAGAAGAACTTTGGATGACTGTCCAGGCAGTGAAATGTCTCTGTCAATTTTAGAGTTTGGAAGTTGCTTATAATTTACTTCTCATTTACTTAGGTAATATTATATCCTTCTGGGGTCTTTGATGGAGTTGAAGAATAGTTATAATTACAGCTTTCCTTAGTTATGATAAAAGATAAAATAGATATAAATATTTTAATTGTAATTCTTGCTTGATACCTCTTTCATTATGTAATTTTGCTATGTTAAAGTTAAAACCTTCCTTTTTATTTAAACAGAAAAGGGGAAATGGTGTGGGAAATCCTTCTGTCTATGTGTTCCTTTTATTGGTTAATGAATAAATCTGGTTCAGCCAGTGGCTTAGCAGAAATAGAACTAGGCAAGAAAACTAAAGTGAATGCTGGGAGAAAGAAGGAAGAGTCAGAGAGAGACCATGGAGCCACCAGAGGAGAACGATGCAAGTCGCCAACTGGAACCTTGTGAGTAGGCCACACAAATCTCATGGTAAAATATAAAATAATAGTAATGGTTTAATTTTAGTTATAAGCATAATCCAGAAATATGTTTAAGCTATTGGCCAAGCAGTGATTTAATTAACAAACCCCCAAAAGGAACAAACATAGGATGGTTGCAGGGTCTTGTTGGCTTCCAGCCTAGCTGAAAAAGCAAGAGCACCAGGTTCAGAGAAAGATTCTGCCTCAAAGAAATGGGCAGAGTGACAAAGGAGGCCAGTCATCTGACCTCTGCAGGCATACACAGAGATGTGCTCTCATCTGGGTGTGAATATTCTCACACATACAGGCACACACACAGAAATAAATAAACAAGCAAATGTTTTTTTTTTCAAATATGCACTTTGGAACTGATTATTATTATTATAACAACAAAATATTTGTCTCCACTATAGCCACCACTATTCTAGTTGACCATTTTTGAATTCATGTTTCTCTAAACAATTTCTTTTCTCTGACCCATTGTATTTTATTCATTATAACCAAACAAAACAACAAGACTAAGAATTTTTAGTTGCTGTAATAATTACTAAAT
Source organism: Bramus lutescens (assembly GCA_001685075.1). Taxonomy (NCBI): domain Eukaryota; kingdom Metazoa; phylum Chordata; class Mammalia; order Rodentia; family Cricetidae; genus Bramus; species Bramus lutescens. Next base: position 235,737 of record LOEQ01002821.1, on the reverse strand, counting down.
TATAAATGAAACTCATTAGTATGGAAAAAACAGGTGGGTTTTTTGTTCCTTATTCTTCCACTACCAGTTGAATCATCTGACATCAAATTAAATTATTGTCTTTCAAAATTCATTGTCATTACTAATCTCCCTTCCTTTCACAATTTCCTGTTCCTTAAGGATAGAGTATTTTTCTACTCCATCACCTACCTTCAGCTGGAGTGATCTCAACATACATTTTGACCATTGTCTTAATTAGGGTTTCCATTGCTGTGAAAAGACACCATGACCATCGCAAGTCTTATAAAATAAAACATTTAATTGTGGTCACTCACTTACAGTTCAGAGGTTTAGTCCATTGTTGTCATGGTGGGAAGCAAGGCAGAATGCAGGCAGACATGGTGCTGGACAAGGAGCTGAGAGTTCTTACATCTTGACCTGCAGGCAACAGGAAGTGGTCTGAGGCACTGGGTGTGGCTTGAGCATTTATGAGACCTCAAAGTGACACATATCCTGCAGCAATGCCATACCTACTCTAACAAAGCCATACCTCCCAATAATGCCATTCCCTATGAGCTTATGGGACCAATTACATTCAAACCATCACAACCACCTCAAATCATGTTCTCAGGCTGAGGAGGTTACTCAGTGGTTGATCACAAGCTTGCAGGAAGCCCAGTGCCTAATCCTCAGTGCAAGGGAGTAGGAAAAACATAGTCAATGGAAAAAATTTTTATTTACACCCAAATAAGCACAAAAGTCCTGATCTCTTTCATGGTGTCCTCCATCTCAGACTCTTGCCCACCCTCACCCCCATTCTCTGTAGCACTCTGAGCTTTTTTGATTCAGTGCATATTGTCTTTGTTATTATAAATTTCATATTCCATAGAGTGTGAGACTAAACTATTCAGGGCTTAAGAGCCCATGAATCCATTTTACCTAGTACATAGTGAAAACAACACCCATTTTCATCTCTATTCTTTGGTTTTCAATAACCTTGTAAATTTAATGTTATGGTGTTTATTTTGCTTAATTGTTCATTTGAGGAAGGACAATTGTTTTGCTGAAAAGAAGACAATGCACTATATCTGTTAATTGCCTACCATTCATTTTTTACTTTTGTTTTCAAGAATGTTCAACAGATGAACCTGGGTCTCTGAGTATTGAAAAAGGAATCTGTAAGGAAAATGTAATTTGATTGTGGAAGAGGCTCACTGTAGATGCCCAGGTGCAAAGTTGATCAATTGGACTGAAAACAAGAACGATTATCTCAGCAGCAGGGAAGCAGGAAAACTTTCCACCTTAATGTTCTCTGTTCATCCTGTTGCTCTTGTCCCCACATGGATGGGTCTCTACTGCCTTCTCATATACCACTATCAGTGATGGCTAGTTTTAAATGTCAACTTGACAGGGCTGAAATGCCCAAAGAACTGGTGAAAAAATTTTCTTGGAAGTGTCTGAGAAGATGCTTCCAGAAGAGATCGGCATTTGAATAAGTATATCAAGTAAAGAAGATCTCCCTCACCTGTGTGGGTGGGTGTGGTCCAGTCCACTTGAGTCCTTTTCAAAAAAAAAGAGAGAGAGAGATAAAATTTCTTGTCTCTCTCTTCCTCTCGGACTTTGGAGTATCTGGCTCTTGGGTCTTTATTTGGACTGGGACTTACAGTACCAGCTTTCCCAGCATGCAGTTGACATCAGGGAAATTCTTGGTGTCTAAAATCACACGGTCCAAATCCCATCATAAATTCCCTCTTGCCTTATAATGGGCTACTTTTCTATCAACTTGACACAAGCTACAGTCACATCAGAGGAGGGAACACCAACTGAGAAATGCCTCCCTAAGTTTGGGATGTAGGGAAGCCTATGGTATGGGAAGTCCCTCTGTCTATGTTTTGCTTTTATTGGTTAATGAATAAAGAAACTGCTTTGGGCCTATAGCAGGGCAAAAACAGAGCTAGGTAGGGAAAACTAAACTGAATGCTGGGAGAAAGATGGTGGAGTCAGGAGAAGCCATGTAGCCCTGCCAGAGACAGATGCTCGACAGAACCTTGCTGATAAGCCACAGCCACATGGTAATACACAGATTAAGAGGAATGGGTTAAATTAAGACATAAGAGCTAGCCAATAAGAAGCTAGAGCTAATAGGCCAAGCAGTGATTTAATTAATATAGTTTCTGTGTGGTTATTTTGGGAATGAACAAGCAGCCTCACCCAACAAGCCTACAAGGTACATTTTTTAAAACAAGTGATTGATGTGGGAAGGTGCAACCCACTGTGTATGGTGTCATCCCTCATTTGCTGGTCCTGGGTTCTATAAGAAAGAAGTCTGAGCAAACCATGAGGAGACAGTCAGTAAGAATCACTCCTTTATGGTCTTTGTATGAGCTCCTGCCTCCTGGTTCTTACCTGGTTTGAGTTCCTGCCTTGACTTCCTTCAATGAACTGCAATTCAGGTTATATAAGCCTAATTAACTTTTTCCCACCCATGGTCATGGTGTTTCATTACAATAGTAGTCTTAGTTATCTATATCTCTGGTTGGCTTTCTTTTTCTGAAGAACTATAATTAATACACCTAGATCAACGCATTGCATATTTTACATATACTCCCACTTCAGTCCACAGATCTTATCTCCTGTATGCCAAAGAGGACACACACATATGCCGTTACTCATGATGCACTCCTTTCCTTTTCCTGTCCATCTCCCAACACAACACTGTGACTGACACATTGCTATCTCCACTCCATGCTCAAGTCTCCACCTCTACTCCTGCACCTTCAGTCCATAGGCATCAGTTGAGTAACAAAAGAGCTGCTGAACTGGGAAGACTTTGCTTCTTGGTATGATGTATATTGGCCAGTTCAGAAAAGAGGCAGCTTCCTGACCCTTTCTCAATGATTTTCTTTTTCCTTGTCTCACTTTCTAAATATGAAATGATCGCATGACCCCAGAAACTCATCAGCCATTTCCTAGTTTCCAGGTTAAAGCTTTGATTCCTTCCAGGTTAAATTTGTATGAGTTAAAGGAATCAGAGGTCACCTGGAGGAAACACCAATAAGCTGAAAAGGCTATAAAGGTTTGTGTTCACCAGATAATTATACTCTTCTTTCGCAAAGAGATCTTCACCACAAGGTGCTGTATGTTAGGATGCACATTTCTATGGCGCCTCTTTATTTTGGGTGAGCTCTGAGTTAGGAGTGATGTCTGCACTGTATAGACTTCTACATCTTTCTAGAAAGAGCAGACTCCCACAGCTGATTTACATGGGTAAGCAAAAGCTGGGAAATGCCACCCCACCTCATTCTTTACCACTGCCAAATAAACTGCCAGCTTTGTCATACAGCAGCAGTCCCCAGATCTATGCAAATGAGGGGGCTCTATTTTCCCAATGCTAATTCAATCTCTCCAGAAATCATATCTCTGAGCTCATAATTTTATGTTATGACTATGTTACATGCAGATGAGAATTATGTTTTCCTTCTTGCCATTCCTGCAAATATTCAGCATTTCTTCAACAAATAGAAACATTACCAAATTGTATTACAGCTACCCAGTTTAGCTGTACAGATGCTTTGTTCATTCAAGAAAAGAATGCATATAAGTTATGTTTTAAATCTTATTCTTTGGTCCTCAGGTGGTTGATTTTTGGAAAGAATAACTCAACATGCTAAATTCTGTGACTGCACTTGTTCTTTGTTGGAAAGAAAACACTACTTTGTACTTATATTTCATTAAACTTTTGCATAAGTAGAAGGTAGCTTTTACGTTATCAAAAATTCTCTTATATTGAAAATTACAGTTGTCACTCAACCATCAACCCCATGCTGATTCTTCTACCTCTTCCTGGTGTCCTTAAACCAGAGCTAGAAATACAAGCTATAGATACATAGATAGATAGATAGATAGATAGATAGAT
>LOEQ01002821.1:220098-231760 GCA_001685075.1 Bramus lutescens | reverse complement strand
TAGATAGATAGATAGATAGATAGATAGATAGATAGATAGATAGATATGACAACAGTGCAACAGTGACATTATAACTGTGAAAAAAATTGTTGCCGCTTAGGACCAAGCTAGACCCTCTGAATGTGAGTGACAGTTGCATGGCTGGGGCAGACTGCAGGGCCACTGGAAGTGATACTAGGATTTGTCCCTGCTGCTTCTACTGGCTTTTTGGAACCTATTCTCTTTGGATGGATACCTTGCTCAGCCTGGATATAATGGGGAGGACCTTCACTTCCTCGAAGCAATATGCCTTGCCCTCTCTGGGGAGTGGATGGGGGAGAAGTGAAGGGAATGGGAGGAGAGGAGCAAATGGGAACTGGGATTGGTATGCAAAATGAAAAAAAGTTTGGGTTTTTTTGTTTTCTTTTTAAATAAAGAAAGAATTGTTGCTGCTGCTGCTACTGCAATTTCAACAGTTGTATTGAGCTTAGCTGTGAAGAAACAATTTTGTGTTTTGTTTTTCTTTTTTCCAGTGATCTACAAAGACTTTACTGATGAACCTGTTGGATATAAGCACCCCAGGCCTCCTGAAAACCATTTGAGTCTTCACATCCAGTCTTCACATCACATCTAAAACTTCAGAATGACAACAATATGCCTAGTGTTGAATATCTGCTCCCTCTGTTCATCCCATGGCATTGCTCACAATCCCCATTTCATAGATGAGAAAACCAAAGCTAAGGGAAGCAGAGGAACTGGCCTGAGCTCACCCACCAGGAAGAAGATGAAACTTGAAGGTGAGACTCTGGTTATTTGTATCAACATTCCAAAGATTATGCAGATAATGCACTTCTGGGGGAGTGTTTCTGTTCCTCACATGTGGGGATCATGCTTCGACAAGTATACCACTTACCAGGGTAGGCGCATGAGAATTAGAAAAATATTAAGGAAGAGGAATAGAGATAAGAAAGAATCACTAAGACATAAGATAGTAAGGGAAAGGCAACTCAGCAAATACTGAATGCTGAATTCACCCACATTTATTTTCCATACACTTTTACACCCCAACACAAAATGGGGAAGAAGTCAAAAGACTACTTTAATGTGATACAAAGGACTACTAGAACAGTTACTTGCTTCAGTACTTTGAACCATCAAGCCATCAAGCCATTAATCCATGAGAAAAGCATCCTGTTCTTTAGGCAGTGAACTTATCCAAGACTAAGTATCCTGAAGGTAGCCACTCCCTAGTTCAAACCTCTTAATTAAAAAGAAGGAGCAGAAGTGGGTTTGAATTTCCTGACCTCTAGTCAGGGCGGAGTGAATCTACCTGTATGGGACATCTTAATGACAAAAACACCAAGTAACCTCACAATAGGTCAGGGTGTGTAGCCACACTTGTTATCAACAACTTTGAACAAGCTAAAACTCTCTGACCTTCAGACAAGGTGGAAATAGGCTCACATTTTTGGGCCTCCACACTCACACTTCTGGATTACACTAATAAGCAACTCATCTTTCTCAGATCATTTGGTCCATATATGGACTCCCACAGGACCACATACACAGTCACCACCAGGGCAGACCTGCAATGAACAAAAACACTTCCCTGAAAGGAAAGAAGCCCCTGGGTCAACTAAAGATCTGTTTCTGTTTTTAACAAAGAGAAAGAAGGCACTCGGTGAAATGTCTGTCAAATTTTTCAATTTAAGCCACTAGCTGTTACAATTTTGACTGAAAGCTGGAAGAATGTACCAGACAAAAATTCACAAAAGAAACCAACTTACCCCATTAAGTCTCTTTTCGATTCAGACGAGAACCATTAAAAATTCTTTTCGGAGAGAATGACCCAGTTCAGAGTTTCCGCACAAGATATTTCTTCCTTCATTTTTTTTCCAGTGAGTTCATTTATTCTACAGGGTATCTCATTTTGGAAGGGCTTAGCCAGCCCATCATGTTATAATGGCACTTTGTCAAATTGCCCATTTGTTCAATTTTGCAGGAAGACATCTTTCCATTTAGCAAGTCTAATTTCTTACTCCTTGATTGTGGGTAAAACTTGAGGATAATATGTTGCATAAGTTCAATTTCGCCACCTGAAATACTCATGAAGTATGACTCTAATTTCTTGCTTCTTGATTGTGGGTGGAAACTGGAATAGGTACTCAAGTCCCTCAATTCCTGCATCATAGAAGAGCTTCAGTGTATGCTAAACGCAATTCTTGACACATCTGTAACCTTGAACTATGACTGTGAAAATGATGTCAGGAAAGCCCTCTTTGTACGTGTTTCAAAAATACACAGGAAGAGTAAAATGACACATAGTAGCTTCAGCTTAAACCAGCTCCTCGAAAATCCAGAAAAACAGAGAATAGAGCTCATTCCCGAGGCAAACCTTTTCAAAAATTTCAAGAATAATGAAGCAAATACTTGAATTCTGCCTTGCACCATTAGCACCAAGATTTCACTGATGGTTACAACGCACACCCATTTGCAAGTAAAACTATAATTCAGTCAACTTCAATAGAAAATTGTTGTCATTACACCTAATAAGCGACGGTTAATGCAGGCTCTACTTTAGCCTGATGGGGATATAAGTAATCTGTGCCAGAAAACCAGTCGGAAGAGCCTCAAAGGGTAAATTTGATGTTTGCGGGCTGTAGCTATTTGTGAAGACTGTAAAGTATGCTTTCCACCTGTAGCATTACACACTGTGTGGGTTCAGCATAACCTTGTTGGATTTAGTATGGCTGCTTGAAGTCAGTACAAATAGATGGGTAAATATGTATATATACATATATGTGTGCATGCTTGAGTGTATGTGTATGATTAATATTTACAACCATAGGCATTTGATACTGAAAGGCAATAAAGATTATGTCATTCAGTATTTCTGAAAGAAATTTCATGAGGTACTCATTATACAAACTGAAATATCTGTTATCTCCCATTCCCTCCAAAGGGCATGCCTTTTTCTTCATAACTATTTCATTACTTTTTTCTTATAGTTAATTTTACTTTTTAATGTTTATTTGTTCTTTTACATTTTCATTCATATGAAGTATTTTGACCGCATTCACTCCCCGCCATCATTAGCTTCTTTAGCGCCTCCTTCTACTTCTACCAAACACCTTTTTCCCAGCCAGGATCTCTTTACATTTTGAGCTTTTTCTGAAGAATATATTTTGCAGCATTTCTTAAGTTTTGCTAACTATATGATTTTTCAGATACCATATATAAAGAATTTAACTTGGTAGATAGCCCTGGATCGCTTTTCTCTGATTTAGTTACATAAATTGAAAGAAAGTGCTTGTAGGTAGAGATTCGGTATTAGAATCCCAAGTAATGGAATTTCTAGGTCTGCCATCTGTCCACAACATGACTCTGTGATGTATGACAAGAGATATGGTAGAGTGTTGTGTTTAAAATATATATCCCAGAATTGAGTGATTTTTCCAATGGCAAGCCTCAGTAACATCATTTATAAATATGAGAGGGTCATGTCATTCAATGAGCTGTCCATGACTAGCACTTATGGCTTTGAACTTTAACAGTGCTAATCACCAGCTAGTGTCACTGCTGCCATCACTACTGCTATTCCTGTTACTGGTAACTATTATAACCTCTGGTTAGATAATCAGGTTAACCGATTCTAAGCGTCTGTCCTCAGTGTCAGACATTCAGTGTCCTCCCATCATTTTAGTGACCGCACAGAAGAGTGTAGCATCTCTCAGCTGTAACTGCAAAGCACTAGAGAGTCTTGGGAACAAATAATGAAACTATTGATTACATATATGTTTAAAGAAACATCAGTGATGCATACAATAACAAACAGGTAGCTACTTTTTTCCCAATTAAGAAGTACTGTTTAAATTAAATAGTACCAAATCAGTAATGCTATTAGCTCATGATTGTAGTGTTTAGTTTTCACTATATTATTATGTCTTACTATTCTGTTTGTTTGTATGAGACAGGGTTTCTCTGTGTAGCTTTGGAACTCATTCTGTAGACCAGATTGGCCTCAAACTCACAGAGATCTACCTGCCTCTGTCTTCCAAGTGCAGAGATTAAAGGCATGCACCACAAACACCTGGTTATATAATTCTTTGATGCTATTATTTACCTAGTTATTGGGAAAGATTGATGGCACTTATAGGCAGAAATGGAGTAATGAGATTCATGTGAAAAAATAATTATATAATTACCAATAAAAACATTTATACAATATACTTTGATAATGTTCCTTCCTTCCCCCAACTCTTCCCAGATCTCCCCAACCTCTCTACCCACCCAACTTTATGTTTTTTCTCTTTCTCTTTCAAGAAAATAAAATAAGAACAAAACACACAAAAACAAAAATCAAGATAAACAGTCAAAAGACTAGTTAGACAAAAAAAAAATACCCAAACAAGACAAAGCAAAAGATGGAGTTCAGTTTCTATTGGCCAACTACTCCTGGGATCTGCCCTGCAGTATGGTTGATACATCCAGGGATTCTCCATTAGAGAAAACTGATTTTACCTTTGTCAGAAGGAGTCAGCTGAAAGCAGTTTCTTTGTTCGGTGTAGGATCACGTGTCCACTTCCCTCTTTCAATACTGAAATCCCATCTGTCTGGAACCTGTGCAAGCATCGTGTGTGTGTTTCCATAGTCTCTGTGAGTTCCTATGAGCATCAGTATCACTGTGTCCGGAAGACAGTTTTCTTTGAGTCATCCATCCTCCACAGAGATTCCTGAGTCTTAAGCAGGAGGGGTTTGATGAAGACATCTGAGTTCTCCAAAGTTTCTTGCTCTCTATGCAGTTTCCAGTTGTGGGTCTTTGTGTGCATTGACATCCCATGCTAGAGAATGCTTCCTTGATGTGGGTCAAACAAGGTACTGATCAAAACTAAAGCAACCAATGAACTTTAAGTGGAAAAGCGTCTATTCATTCCTGTCTTAGGCTCCTTTGCCTCATGTTGCTAAATTTTCCTGCAATAATTGCCTTTTGCTTATTGTTGTCTGAGATCCAAAATTCCACAAAAGTAAGAATGGTCTGTATTTCTCACTTATATTCCTGATATGTTTTTCAAAATTTATTATGTACTGCAGATTTTATTACCATTTATGGAATAAAGAAAAGGAAGGGATAGAAAAGATGAAGAAAAGGAGAATGAGAGAAGGGGAAGGAAGAAAGGCACCTGGACACTTTCCAGAGATGTGTCAAGACAAATCATCCCGTTGTTAAGAAACTAACAAGGCCACTCTCAGCCTCTCAGCCCTCATTGGACCAAAGATGAAGTCAATGAACATGCACCACCCTTGATAGATGCTCAGTTTTGACCTTCTGATAAATTTACTAATGTGCACGTCGTTCTCATAATAAAATTCTCCCCACCATAAATTTTCTCTGCCATGGGGCTCTTGTACCTTTACCCCCTACTTCATTACTTCCCATCATATTAATTATCTCCTTCTGATGGAAGCATATTTCAAAGCAGACAAGTTCTGAACTCACAATGGCTGTGTTACAGGAAGGCTCTAATCTTAATTCTTATAATCAGGTGTTGGAGAGATGTCATTCCGCAGCAGAAGGTATGTGAGTATTAAGCTAATGCACTGTAATACTTTGTAGATTGAGTGAGACCTGTAGTGAATAACCTCAATCTATCTGAAAGAATTTCTACATTCTGAAATCATAAAACTTTAAGAAAAACTGAAAAACAAAAATAGAAAAGATAGAGATATTTACATGAGAAAAATAGATAATTCATCCAAATTAGTAACTCCATTTTCAAAATATTAAAAGTATATGAGGATACAAAGCAAGTGAAATGGAGCTAGCACTGAGAATGATCAATAAAAAAATTGCAGTATGAGCAGATAACATAAAAATATCCACGGTCCTACAATGACTGGGAGCCAAGCACAAGACAGAATCAAAGGTATGAAGTAGCTCTCATCGTGTGGAACATGAATATACAAACCATTTGGTTATCTGTTCTGTTCATCCTAGGAAAAAGTTAAGACTAATGCAGAATTAGAACACAGACGACAAACCCTGTCTATACTTGTTTCATAAGAATAAAAACTTTGTGAGGGTTAGAGACATAACTCAGTAGGTAAAACACTTGCCCTGCAAGCAAGAAGACCAGTGTTCAACCCCAAGAACCCCACTTAAAAGTCCAGCCAGTAAGATTGAGACCTGTAATGCCAGCATTCTGGAGGCAGACATGGGAGGTCCCTGAAGCAAGCTAGCTAGAAAGACTAGCCAGAGTTAGCTAGCTCGAGGTTTAGCAAGAGACCCTCCCTCGATAAACTGAAAATGATGGAGGAAGACATAGGGTATCAACTTTGGACCTCCATGTTCATGCACATACATAGGTGTACTCCCACACACATGGAATACACACACACTATGTCTTCATCACTTGCATCCCCACTATCTAGACTAGAATTAAGAAAACATTTTCAGAAAAAGTCCAGATAAATATTTAAGTTTGAGAATATTTCTAACATGATTACTCAACTATGCCATTGTAGCACAAATGCTGCCTCAAGAAATGGTTGTGATTTGGTATTGATGTGGAATGTTGGCTAGTGTTTAGTTGTTGAATAAATGTGTCTTAAATACATGAGGATTATCACCATCTAAAATCTCACCTCCCTCTCTAACCGTCCCTTCCTGCAATATACTAAAGATGAAAAGATTTAAAAAAAAAAAAACTTCTCATCCTCTTAGGAAAAGCAAGTGTGATGCTAGAGACTGTAAGCCAGGATGATGATTCCTAGTGTAAGCTAGGAATGTCTCTGGGTCTGTGATCTATAGTGGGATAGAAGGAAGCCCACTGGCATAAAGAGAGAAAGAATAAGGCAACATAGTTTCTGTGCTACATCCAAGGGCTGTTTTTCCCATAATACAGATTGTTATTTGTACCTGGTATCTTTTCTTCTATTCTTTTTGTCAATGAAACTCCCCAGTATTAGTAGTATGAAAGACTATATGAGACATTGTCTCAGACACCATATTTCCAAGGCTCTTTGTAGTAGCACATCTAATTTTAGACAAACAAATATGAGTAGGAATGAGGTAAGCAACTTGTGTCATCGTCTTAAAAGAAAACACTTCACCCTTATGTATCTTTCACCTGTTTCCAGAAACTAAAACTTTGACATGACAGGAAATGATCTAGAATGAAACAAACAGGAAAAATGTGTATCTGGATATGGTTGAACAATAAGATATTAGGGAACCTCACAGCACTGGATGACAGAGCAGTGCCCTCCTTTCCCTAGACCATCCGCTTGCTCATGCATGTGCATATCAGATACTCTGTCCCGTTTGAACCATGTTATTAAGCAGGACCAGCAAACTACTAATAAAGTCCCCAGGGAAGTTTCACATGTTCTTGACCTTCTGATCCTTGTTATTTTTCAGTTCCAATAAGACTGTGCTTGTATGGGGCTCTTTCTAAGAAGGCACTATTTTTCTTAAATTACTCTCTCGTGGGCTTCTATGACCTGCCAATGATCCAGAATAATATGAGAGAGATGCTGGTACCCAGTTTCTCTTCCCGTTAACCGATTATCTTACTTCATTGTCAGTCTGGCAAGTTCAAGTTTTTATTTCTCTGACTAATATGACAACTTCTTCTTGCATATAATTCTTGACTTAAAGGTAATTATTCAGATTCTGGTAAAAAACACCAGCAAAAGTCAACAGCTCTCTAGAATAATAGAACTAGAAAACTCTTACATTAGGCCACTTCCTAAAGAAGACATTCTCAGACTGCTCACATCATTCTTCTGTTTCCAAGGGGGAATCTTCCAATAGAGTGAAACCATGATGGATCTATTTAATTTGTAGTCCTTCCTGACCTGGAGGAAATATTTATCATGAGACTATATCGTCAAATAGAGCTTCTAAGCTGAACACAAACCCCAGCCTATATACACAAACAACACATGTACAAAGATAAGTAAAGGGAACTTACCTGACCTTTCACTTTTTAACTCCATAAAAATTAATCATATTTAATTATAAAATGTTTAGCTTCATTAATATATAATAAAAAATAAAATTAAAATTGCACATAAAAATTGTAGAGTGATATATAATATTAAAGTAGTTATCAACAAATAATTGAATACTTCTCTCCTCTTCTCCTTCTACCCTCTCTTCTCCCCCCACCCTCATGCTTCCAGTTTTGTCAGGCGATCTTGTCTGTTTCAACTTTCCAGGTGGATCTGTATATGTTTTTTTAGGGTTCACCTTATTACTTAGCTTCTCTAGGATCATGAACTGTAGGCTCAATATCCTTTGTTTATAGCTAGTATACACTTATGAGTGAATACATACCATATTCATCTTTTTGGGTCTGGGTTGCCTAACTCAGGATAGTGTTTTCTATTTCCATCCATTTGCATGCAAAGTTCAAGATGTCATTTTGTTGTTGTTGTTGTTTACTGCTGAGTACTACTTTAATGTGTAAATGTGTCACATCTTCTTTATTCTTCAGTTGAGAGGCATCTAGGTTGTTTCCGGGTTCTGGTTATTACAAATAATGCTGCTATGAACATAGATGAACAAATGCCTTTGTAGTATGATTGAGCAATTTTTGGGTATATGCCCAAGAGTGGTATTGCTGGATCCTGAGGTAGGTTGATTCCCAATTTTCTGAGAAACCACCATACTGATTTCCAAAGTTGTACAAATTTGCATTCCCACCAGCAATGGATGAGTGTTCCCCTTGCTCCACATCTTCTCCANTGAGGTAGGTTGATTCCCAATTTTCTGAGAAACCACCATACTGATTTCCAAAGTTGTACAAATTTGCATTCCCACCAGCAATGGATGAGTGTTCCCCTTGCTCCACATCTTCTCCAGCATAAGCTATCATTGGTGTTTTTGATCTTAGCCATTGTAGAAAGTGTAAGATGGCATCTCAGAGTTGTTTTGATTTATATTTCCCTGATGGCTAAATATGTTGAACATTTCCTTAAGTATCTTTTGGCCATTTGAAATCCTTCTGTTGATAATTCTCTGTTCAGTTCTATACCCTATTTTTAGTTGGGTTATTTAGAATTTTGATGTCTAATTTCTTGAGTTCTTTATATATTTTGAAGATCAGTACTCAATAATCTACCTTTTATCATATCTATATCCTCCAAATTTCTTTTCAGCGTAGATTCAATAATATACCTTTCTATCATATCATATTTGTATCCCCTTTTCTTTTCCTTTCTTTTTTCCTTTTCTTATCTTTCTCTTTCTTTCTTCCTTTCTTTCTTCTTTCTTTCTTTCTTTCTTTCATTTTTTAAGACAGGATTTCTCAGTATCTATAGAGCCCATCCTGGAACTTGCTCTGTAGACCAGGCTGGTCTTGAACACACAGGATCACCTGCCTCTGCTTCCCAAGNGCTTCCCAAGTGCAGGGATTAAAGGCAGGTGCCACCACTGCCTGGCATTTTATTTATTTTATTTTATTATTGTTTTATTTAAAACAATAACCTTGAATCTAATTTCCTTTGTTTATCTTTTTCCTGACCATTATCCATCACAACACGTAACCAACACATTAAACAAAACAAACATCCATAATCCATTTTGGGGTGAATGTGGGTATAGATTTTTAGGCTACTTCCTGCTGATAGGGGCCACTGATAATCTTATGGGGACCCTAAGAAAATTTAGGATTATGGTCAAGTCCTTACTGTGAGGCTGGATCATCTCAGCCAGCAGTCTTGAAGCTGTTCTGGATGTAGAACTCAGAGGAAACTGCAACAAATGTCCTCTGAAATGTTGGATCATCTGGGTCATCTGTTCCACTGGAGAATTTTCACGGGGTCTTCCTTGATCAAACCTTAATTTTCTTAACCCCGAATGAATCCACAGTCTCTCATTTCCTGTGGAAACAAAAGCAAAACCTCTTTTCCAAAGTAGCATATCTTTTGAATTAAATTTTGAAGTCAAGGCATTTTGATCAAACCTCATTTCTCTTAACCCAGAATGAATCCACAATTTCACTTCCTTTGGAAACAAAAGCAAAATCTCTTTTCTAAAGTAACATATCTTTTGAATTAAAATTTGAAGCCAAGGCATTTTCAAAATATATAAATTCAATTAATCCAGCAACATTTATAATCAAAAATATTTTAGCAGCTGTTTCTCCTTCCTCAGCAGTCAAACAATTCAAAGACAACATAATAATATACAGTATCCAGATTCTCTGCGTATTTTCCATCTTTCCATGGAAGCTAAGATGGGGTGGATGGAAGCTGAGAACTTTAGATTTTTCTCCTAAACCTAGGTAGCTAGGTTTGGGTTCTGATTCCTAGAGCTGGAATTTCAATCCCAATCCTGGCCTGGGATGGTGGCTTAAAGCCTCAGGCAAATGGCTTTTCCCTAAATTTGTGCCACTAAGAGTTGTGTGCCAAATGAATCTCAGGGGTTCAACCTGCAGATCTAAAAAGCCAAACAGCCAGCCACTGGTTCTTATCTCGACCTCAGTCTGAAATGGCAATCCTGCCTCCCGGAATCTCAGAATGAGCTCTGTGTTTGAGTGCTGTCTCCCCACGTCTTATATGCCTCTCTAGGATTAGGGCTAGGATTAAAGGCAGGCACCACCCAATTGCTATGGCAATTAGTGTGGCTACTGGGATTAAAAGTGTGTGTTACCATAACCTAGTCTGTAAGGCTGACCAGTGGTACTTTTTTACTCTCGGATCTTCAAGGAGTCTTTATTTAATAAAATACAATTGAAATACCACTACACATTTTCAATATGAAATATATTTTTATACACTTGTCCCCCCAATAGTAAGAAATCCATGTCAGAGTTAGAACTAGAAAAATAATTAGCTTTATTATACACTCTCATAATTCATTTCCATTGCCTACCTTAAGTCCTTTCTCACCCCTAATTATTTAGTCTTTCTTGTTTTCTTTTATATGTGTAACGTTGCACCCATATGTATATTTGTTTACACATACATATGCATGCACATATGTTCCATATGTGAGAGAGACTGAATTAGATTTCTTTCTGAGATATATGAGCTAAGACAGTCAAGAGAAAATGGAGTCATGATAAAAATAACAATGAACTAATATCACAACTAATGTTAAAAAAAGGTATGAAAGTCAGACATCTACACAGTATTTGCATATTGAGCCCATTGTTTAAATTATATAACTCATATTTCTCTGTTTAAATATAAACACATGAACCTGAATAATTATGAAACTATTAAAATGAATATGAATTCATAAATTTAGAGGAGAGAAAAACTTAGAATAATTATAGATATATATATTTGATTTAACAAAATTTTGGGGAGTATTGCCTTGAAAGAGAAATTTACATTAATTATCGTTATATTCACAATACTTAGAACATTGTAAGTGCTGAATCTGTTTGAATGCATTGTAAAAAATGTGATTCCATAAATAAATTGTGGAATTAAATAAAGCATGTAAGATGTATACCTTATCTTAACTTCTGTATTTAAGCACATTCTTTGATAGTCACTATCGCATACTTCAGATGAGATACACAGACCAAAACCTATCATCCCTGCTTTTGAAAAAGAAAGAAAGCATCTCAGTGCAAATAAAGGGACAAATATCCTGGCTCCTGACCATGAATTCATAAAAATAATACATTTTAAAATCCATTTTCATAGGTAGTATTATATATATATA
>LOEQ01002821.1:167686-185168 GCA_001685075.1 Bramus lutescens | reverse complement strand
GAGAGAGAGAGAGAGAGAGAGAGAGAGAGAGAGAGAGAGAGAGAGAAATGAAATTTCATGTCTGACACATGCTGGCCTAAAACCCAGGTATCCCTGCTTCACCCTTCTGACATGGAACTTCATTCATACCTCATCATTGTCCTGGTCTTGTTTGGGGTTTTGTTCTTATTTTGTTTTGTTTTGTTTTTGTTTTAACCAAACAATATATCTTAGAAATATCTACAAGCTACCAGATCAAAAACATCAGTTTAAATTTTTGTGACAGGATCTTGCTTTACAGACCAGGTTGGCCTTAAATATCCTATACAAACCAGTCTAAACCCAAACCCATAATCCTCCCTCCTGCATCATCCTCCTGAGTATTCTAATTGCAGATGTGAGCCACCATATCTGCCTTGACATACCACTTCTTTCATTCGCTATGCAACATTCTATTACAATAAGGGTCTAACTCGAACTCAATCATATCTTTATTATTAGCGATTTCAATTATTTTCAGTGTTGTTCTGAGCCCAATACCCCTATGCATGTGCTCTGTGGCTACATCCTCCTGCATATGTTCTATAAGACGTGAAGTGAAAGCACTAGGCAATGGGATGAGGATTGCCTCTTTACTGTCCAAAAGTTGGCAAACACATGTGACTTTAAAATGATGTGGCCTGCCTTTTTTCCTCATTGTTGTCACACTGGGCACACGAACAATATCTTAAGTATTTTCCTATGGTGGACCTTTTATTATC
Source organism: Bramus lutescens (assembly GCA_001685075.1). Taxonomy (NCBI): domain Eukaryota; kingdom Metazoa; phylum Chordata; class Mammalia; order Rodentia; family Cricetidae; genus Bramus; species Bramus lutescens. The sequence continues at coordinate 184,428 of LOEQ01002821.1, read as the reverse complement.
CATGGACTCTAGAATTCTACCAGTATGAAAAAAAAATGTGATGTGGTGAAACTCCGGGTGACAGCACAGGATCTTGTATTTAACTCCAGCAAACATTCTCATGAGACAGGTGGTTCATCTCCTCTAAAATTCTGTTCTTTTTATCTGGTGTCTACTGTAATTTATGAAACTCAGAGGGTAAAGTAGGGAGGATAGATGTTTTCCTCTTTTCTGCATTTCTTTTTATATACATTTTCACTATGAACTTTTGCCTTTTAATTAAGGGTGTGATTCTTGAGTTAAACTATTTTTGTTATAATTGCATTGTTTTGCTTTGCTTTGCTTTTTTTGATACAGGGTCTCACTCTGAAGACCAGTCTGCCTTTGAACTCACAGAGATATGCCTGCCTCTGCTTCCTGGGGACTGGGATTAAAGGTGTAGACAAGTATACCTGGCACAAACTGTTTTCTTTAAACAGTCACCATGGAAAACAGCATGAAGTTTCTTCCAAACATAAAAAACTGCCACCACCCCACAATCCAGCAGTTCTACTTTGAGACTCACCCAAAGGAAATGAAACTGTATCTTAATGAACTATTTGGACTTTTATGTTGACTCTCTCTCATATCTAGCAAGATATGAGAATAACATACAAGTCCATTAGCAGATGGATGACTAAACAAACTGAGATACACACCCATACATATAAATGTACCTTGTCTAGAAGACACTGTCTCACAGCAAGTGTCCTGGTCCTTCAGCTCATGTGATCTTTCTAATCCCCCTTCCGTTAAGTTCTCTAAGTCTTAGGTGTAGGGTTGAATCATAGATAAACCTACCATGGGGCTAGGCATCTGCAGTCACTTAACCCTCTGCATTTTGATGAGATGTTGATTTCTGCAGTAGCCTCCAAATTTGTATTTCTCTCTACTTTTAAATAGTTTCTTTCTTTTAAACATTTTGTCTTGCACTTCTTTATTGTGTGTGTGCGCGTGCACACGTGTATAATGGGCACATGTACCATGGCATGGAGGGGGCAGTCAGAGGACAACCTGTAAGAATCTGTTTACTACTTCCATCATATGGGATCTAAAGACCAAATTCAGGTTGTCAGGCTTCAGCAGTGAGCACCTTTGTCCATTGACTCATCTCTCCACCCCGTGGTTAACTTTCTAAACCTTCCATAATTGTATTGATCTAAATCATCAAGCATGAACATGAATATTTTCCCTAAATCTGTAATAATGCATTTTTAAATCCTCCAACAAAATTAAAGTATACAATAATAAGCACAAAGATGAGATGAATGGAAAGAGAGAGAGAAAAAGACTATCATAGCTGTGTTCTTCATAAGTCCAAAGAAAAGAAGAGAATACAAGAAACATGCAAAATACATAAAAATTGGTCTACAGATCTGATAGAAATTTTTCTCTCAATTATTGCATTCATACTTTGTAACATCAATGTTCTTCTAGTATTCAGGAAGATCAAAGAATGTGATATTTAAAAGAGAAACAAACAGTGACGTACNATATATATATGAACTAACTTTTCCAAACAGTTGTGATCTGTTGGGATACATGACCCATGTTCCTGACTCTTTGAATCATGCATATTCTCTAAGCTCAGGACAGGGTTTAAGGGTCAGTATGCATAAAACAGCATCTAATTAATGGCCTTAGAAAATAGCTAGAATTCACATGGTAAGACTGTTGCATATTATTTTATTATCACCAAGCAGGAGCTGCCTATGCCTCTAAGGAACCTGCACTATGAGATACAGTTTGTGTTCTTCCAATAACTCATGCTCACAAACACAACTGCTGAAGAGACAAAACACAGAGTCCTGTAGAAGAGGAGTGGAAGAAGGTGTCCCGAAGAAATGGTGTTTGAAATGTACTCATAGCTTGAATTTGAGCTAACAGGTGAAGTGGGGGCAAGCAATGTGCACACAGAGGGAGAGCAAGTCCTGTGATCTTCCTTGTGACTAAAAGCCTGTCTTTCAGATGGTCATCACAATGCCTGTCAAAGAAAATCAAGAAATTGCAGTGGAGAAAGAGAAGCACCTGGAACACAAATAGTATCAAAACTGCATACTGATAGAAATTACATAACAAAGAAATTAGGATGAAATCTAATTTATTGCTCACTTCCTAAGCAACTGACTTCAAGCCTTACCTGTGATCTTGCCTTCAAGAGAGGTATCTATACATGTCAGGCCCATGGACAAACAATCAGCGCAAGGTGAGGAATGAAGCCAGTGGCACCAATTTTTCTGGTGGTGGGTCAAAACTTCTAGAGTATGACCTCAGGGTTTATTTTTCTGACACATTTGAACACAGTAAATCTTTGGGGAAACTTTCCATGAGTCAATTATCACAGTGACGCTTTAGGCATCACTACATAGACACTCCCTAGAAAAGTAGCAAAGCACCTGTGACTTTTACAATAAGCATGCATTCTATTGGCTGAGCTTAACAATGAAGGATTTGTAATAAATGTAAGGGTAGATTCTATTGGTTGAGGATTCAGAGGATGCAAAGTACATAGGACCTCTTTCATGATGATGGGTTTTATTCACTAAGAGACAAAGTTCAGGATTAGGCCCTAAACAATGCCCAGGATGTTAGGAGTTTCAGGATGGCTAGCTCCATAAAATAGCAAAAAGATGACCAGGTTATCAAACACTCCCTCCAGCCTTCGGGAGGTCAGGAAACCTTCATTTTCTTCTGTTGAAGAAAATAAGCCTGTGTGACTGACAAGCCTAGTTCCTCCGATGTTTTCTTTAAGGTGAGTCTTTTACATATCAGTTCCTTGTGGTGCCTTCAGCCACTCTGGAATTATGGGACACCTGTGTGACTTGCCACTAGTTAACATGCCTTATTTCCTCCAAGACGCCTGTCAGAAACACAGGTGTGTATAAGACAGCATCCTGAGCTCAGTATAAATGAAGGCTCTTTGAGGCAGGTATATAAAGAGAGAACCCTTCACCATATTTCCTCAAGCCAAGCTCATCCTCTCGAGGTTGATATCTGTAACCACGACAACACACGTTCAAAACAAATTGTAAAAGTGCATTTGCTTTTTACACAGGAAGGGGGAACAGAAAGGGTCTTAAAAAAATAAAAATCGCCTCCACCCATAGGAAGAAATTTTGTCTCCAGGGGTGATGTGTGTGTTCTTGTCACTGTTTTATGGACTCTAAGCTTGATATGACGTTTGCCCGGTAGCATCCCATATGTCTCAGGCAGATCAGAAACAGTGCTCCTAGAATACCCCAGCATATTTGCTAGTCTCCAGTGTGGATCACAAAAGCATGTATTTGGCCACCGGGTGGTTCTTTAGCGACCTAACCATGTTCCATGTGAGAGAAGACAGAGGGAAAAGGAAATAGAGCCCAGAGAGGGCTGGAGTTACATGTCCACTCCATTTTAGACCTACTTCCTCAATAGTGCTGGGGTGAGGGGTGGTTGTCTCTTTGTCTTAAATGGCTTTCGTTTGTCAAAGTCCAAAGTGAAATAAGGTTTTAAAGCACGTTTTTTATCTACATAATACACAGGGTCTGCCCCTTGTTGTGACGATCATGGCAGTTCCCTATGCCCCCAGTAAGGCTGCAACGAAAGCCCCCCTTCTGGCTCAGGAGAAGATGGATGAAAACTCCGCCTCCTTGACGCATGGCCCCGTCAGGAAACAGGCTCTCATTGGAGTGGCAGCTTCAGTCCCCAGCGAGGTGTTCAGGGTCAGAGGCTCCCAGCTTGAGCAGCCTCCTACACATTTTCTTGACAGATGGGTATCTTTGGCATCTCAGCCAGTAAACAACATTGCCAATAACCATGATTACTTACCCATCTCTCCTACAGGGCTGTAAAAGACTTCTCTTGCCTTAAAAAAAAAAGTTAACATTGTTCTCTCTGTAATCTTGTTGTTCTGAGACAAAGCCTTGGGAGCAAAGGCAAGTTTCATTCTTTAAGGCATGTGCTTTGGGAAGCATTGTGAGGATGCATCCGGGAAAGTCTCTATTAAGAGTGTTTTTATTGAGAGTTATTTCAGGTTTCCAAGCGGTTCTGTTGCTCAATAACAGAGGTGATGCCCTTCCCCTGCCCACGCTGAAGGGCAGAGACTTGAGGGGGTCTCCTTTCCAGAGAACAGTCTGCTAGCATCACTGAGGGGGAGAGTTTCTCAGACCACTCTTATGCTTCTGTAGACTGTCCAGCTGTCCTGCCCTTAACAGGGCAAGATCCAAGGAGGCAAAGATGCAATGCATCGGGATGGCTGATGAGCTGTAGTGAACAACCAATTAGATGAATTACCAGCGAGCTATTAAGAGAAGCCATTAGCCTATCCTTGCCCCAGTTCAGCGTAAGGGTGTTGTTACATAGCTATTATGAGATTTGGGTTAGAGATACAAATGTGGCTTGGTATGTGGTAAGTCATGCACAAATGCCACATGTCTCTTCATCTATTCCAGTAAATAAAAAAGCTCTTGTGTAAGGAAAAAGAAAGCTGTCTCCCTGTTTTGGGTAGTATATGCAGTTATACTAGCGTGTGAATCGAGTTGTATTTGACACCACGATAAGCCCACTACATGTGTAAGTCAGATGTATCTGCTTTGTTTTTACAAAGACATGGGGGGTGATATAGGTAAGAGGGGTGGAGCTGGAGAACAAAGAACAGCAGGAAGATGAGGAGATTTAATCTCTCCCCAGCTAAGGTGTGTGCTGCCTGGGTAGATGCAGCTACTTGACTCTTCGCAATTCCGGGCAAGGTAAGGACTGTGACCCTAGTGTAGTGATGAAGATGCTGAGGCTCAGAGCTAGAACGCCAGCGTCGGTCCTCTCCACCGCAGGAGCATTGGTACTTTCACTACATGGGTCCCTCCTCACTTAACTCTTGCTGCTTGGCTAGCTAGCTGGCTGGCTGGTTAAACTGTTTGGTTGTTGAGGTTGGTCTTTGAGTTGATTGGTTGGTTTCCTCCCTGACATCCAATTAGTATCAACAATCTATCTCCTAAATTAGTAGGAAAATATTTGCATTACAAAAGGAAAAAGCCATGTAAGCCAAAAGCAAGGCTTCACCAGTGCGCAATAAAAAAATTAATATTGCAATTCTGTTATTACAAATACTGTCACTAACACAGGGTCCTGAGGGCACTGAAAATTAGAGAGAACAGATTGGTGGCATGCCTAAGTGCATTGCATCTTAGCAGTTGCTAGGGTGAATGGAAACTCATTCTGATAGAGTGCTTTTCCTTGAGCAGATTATTGATGTGATCCAAATATTGAAAATCAATATTACATGTGTCCATACTTTGAAAATACCTGATCCACTGGTCCTTTAGCATGCTAGGAACAAGATGTTTGAAAGAATGATTGATCACTCTAAATTACAGCCTAAAAATATGAACTGACTGATAAATTTGCTTGTGGGGTTCTCTAAAAGAAGCCTCCAGCAAACAATACTCTAGTCTTTGATATGTAAACATCTTTTTGTTATATAAATATAGCAACTTTATAAAATTTAAATAATCATCCGGAATAAGTCTGTGGCATCAGAGAAAAGACAAACAAAAAAGGCATCAAAGACAAAGGATTTCATGGACAAGATCCAGAAGCCACCAAGGCAACCAGAAAATCCTGTGACTTTTTGCCTTGCTCTCTTTACACAACTCTTTGTGGGCATGTTATATGAAGCGGTTGTTACCTCTGAAAAGAACCCACCCTGTGCCTCTTAAGCATATTGAACAATCAGGGCAGAGCAAACTAAGGGGATACTAGGAAAATTCAAGCCCAGCCCCAAAAAGTTGTTGGTCTCCGACATCAGGCAGTTCAAAGAACTTGTCTTGTTGACAGGCAGTAATGCAAATCATTCCAAATTAACTGTTCAATATTAGTCTCCTAATTAAGCAAGTGGGTTAAAAAGCTATATCATGACTGTCAGGCATGACCCCAGCTCCAAGGAGGATCATAAGTTCATTGCTAAATGAGTTAAAATCCTAGAGAAGGACATCTAAGCTGGGAGGACACAGGACATTGAACCTTGGGACTAGAACATTGCAAAACCAGATTCAAATAAATCTGTGATACGAAAATGGAATTCTCCAGTCTTTAATTCGTTTGTTTTTATTTTTGAGACTCGCCTCACATTATTCCTGTCTCTGCCTCCCAAGCGCTTGGATTGTCGGCTTGAGACACCCTGCCCTGCCGCAGGTTTTTGTTTTCTAAGAGAGATTTCAAGTGCACGTCTGTACAAGTGAGGGAGCCGTTATATTTTAAATCAATGGGAAAGTAAACTGGACACGTAGTGGGGGTTTTGCCACTGCTTCAAGTTCACTTCAGTTACAGCTCTCCCCATGTCACGACTGCTCAGACTTTTGCCACCGCCCTAATACACCTTTGTCAACTGACTTTCCTTGTCACTCACTGAAATGAGAGCTTGATACCTTATTAATGCTATTCATTTGTTGCACGCACAGGAATTCTTTATTGTTATCAGTCTGTGTAATCTTGACCTCCCCTAGTGTTCTCTCAGAATGTTTTCTATGGGGCTTCCTGTGTGTGGACATCCCACTCACTCACATCAATCTCCAGTTTAAATGTCGCTTTGCATATAAAGTCTCTGGTTACCATGTGACACAATGTCTTTCCCATTTAATGACTCTTACAGGTTCCAGGTTACTAATGATTAATTCAACAGACTTTTAATTCCAACTATCGCACGTAGCCACCATGGTAAGTGTGGGACAGACGAAAACAAATTATGTCAGTCATAACATCAAAGTCTTCAGCTTTAAGAGGCTCAGGCAAGAGTCTTAATTCTTAATTATATTACAGTGAGCCAAATAATTTAAAGAACTATGGGTTTGAAGAACATGCCATATACTTCACAGCGGGGCATTAGCTTGGCTTCAGAGGCTCTAATTTATGGTTGTCTTGATTCTCATTTACTCAGAAACTTGTTTTCCATTTATACAGTAACCTAGTTTCTTATATGTGCTTTTATATTACCCAAAAAGACTGTTCCTCTAAATACTTCAGACATACCCCAAATTACTGATGCTTCATTGAGAATTGTTTCATGTGTTTCTGTTGATGAGAATTTCTGGAATAAAATGTTTAGAATCAGAAGTCACAGTCAGGAGTCAGGTTGATTCTTCAAGAACTCTTTGCTTATTTATATATTTGCTTGCAAAAAAATTATCCTTTTTAAAGCAACATCTGTTCTTTCATATTTGAGATATTTAACATAAAAATCCAGATATCTGCACTGTCTTGGAAAACTTGAACATCCTGGCAGGGTTCGAACCAGTTTTCTGATGGCCATGGCTGACTGGGTCTGTGAAGGAGTTAGGAGACTAACCGGCTTCACTCATTCATCTTCATCCTCCTCTCAAATAGGACCATGGGGTCAGTTTACAGCCTATTTTAAGCATTGAGATCTTAGCAGGTGTGTTACTGGCAAGTGTCCACGTGGTGGGGATAACAGGCAACTGTAGTCTGTACCACCTTCATCCTTTACCCAGCGTTTGAAAACACCAATGGGCCTAACTATTTCGTTGAAGTGAATAGTGATGGCCAATAAAGACATACGCTGTATATAGTTTCACCCGTGGCTTAGAAGTGACAAATTGCTGCTAATTGTATCCTGCAGTTGAGAAATGATCTACGCTGTACTTTCAGAGAAGAGAACAAAAGGAAAGGGAAAAGAGGACCAAGTATCTACGCTGGTTGTGCCTATCAAGGTTGTTACTGCAATGGCTGCAGCTCAGAGCCCAGGCATTCTGTAGAATTTCTGAGGCTTTCTCGCAGGAGGAAGACAGAGTACACTAACTTGGCCCTTTGTTATTAACGACAGGGTATTAATGCACAAGTCTCACCCCTTAATCCTCGAAGAATCATGTCACCCATTAAACTACAATAGCAGGAGGATGTTTTTCTAATAAAGTCATGGATATCTCATTCATCATCATAAAGCACCAAAATAATCCCCTTGTTGAGTAACTGAAAGGATAACAAACTAGCAGCTGGGGGGACTAGCAAAGGACTCATTTCTCTGGGCTCCAAGTTCTTCATCCATAAAATAAGAGGATTGAGTGAGTTCCAAGATTCCTTGCAGCTGTAAGCCTCAATGATTTGTTCAAGGGACCGTCTGAGATGCTAAAGAGTTCAAGAAATGCAGCCATTTCCCTATCCTTCAGGAGCTCAATAAAGGAAGGAATGACCACAGGGATAGCATTCCAAGCCAGTTACACACCATAGGCTGGACATGAAGGATAAAAGTATAAAAGACAAGCCAGGCCCTATAAGAGAACAGAGGTAGTCTTTCAGAGAAAGAGCTCATTTCTCAGAGTGGGAATGCTAGAAGACCCACAGAGGAGCTGAGAGTCAGGCTAGGAATCGGAAGGTGTTTGGATGCTAAGCTTCATATGAAGTAGGCTCGCAGGCAACCTTCCATCAGCAAGGGTTACATGTGGCTTGGTTCCTGAATGATGTTTAGGAAGGGTCTTCCCTCCCTGTTCCATTCCCTCGCACACATTTCCACACATCGATCCTGCTAAAAGACAATAAGGCCATCTAAGGCCACTGTTTAAAGCCTTCCTGATTTTTTCTACAGGATGCAGTCCAAATTTCCCAAACCACAGATACTCCCTCTAGCCCTATGAACCCTCTGACCTGTGCTCACGCTATAAAGACACAAATACAAACGCCCCTGAAAGGATGGCAAGTGTATTGAGCAAATGTATCCAACGTGAATTCACTTGGTGAAGCTACTCCCATCCTTTCAAATGTTTCCTCTTACTCCATCACCATATGAATTTCCACCCCTCGGTGAAGGCTCAGCTCACTCTCTCTGTCTTTGTGACCCTTCATTTGTTTTATATAGATATATATATAGATATATATACATGCTATATATAATACTATGCATACTAATTACTCGTTCAGTATCTTTCCCCACAAGGTAGTAAGTACAGGGCTTAAATCCATCCTGTTTGCCCCTCTCTCTCCAGTACCTATTAAACTGTCTAGCTTACTGTCTCAAGTATTCAATGAATGAGTAAGTTATGGAAAAGAGCAAAGGGGAGAAAGGAACTGCAGTGAAGCACATGCAGTACCCAGCTCGGCACTCAGGATACACGTGAGCATCTAACGCCGGCCTTACTTAACTCTAAAGAGCACACTGACATGAGGCGGCTATAAATATCTGCTCCACTGATAGTTCAAGACCCAGAAGTCAGGCAGGATCAAATGCTGCCCAGTGTCCTACAGCGTGCTCACTCTTCCATGGTATTAGAGCCACAGTGTTGGAGCGTTTCAACATGAATGCCTTTAGATTCAGGCTTCTCTCTGAAACTCAACCATGTTGTTATAGAAAAACAAGATTCACTTTTTTGCTCCTACCATGTGAAACCTGAATCTCCTCTTAGAATATTTTTTAGCTATAATGGAAACACAGGCTGAGACAAATAACTCATAATTACGGCAGGGACACTGAAGATGAGCTAAGAATTCGGTGTTTTGAATGCCAATGCATCTTGTTTCCTCCCGTAAATCATTGTCAGGCCTGCTTTTAAGGGATAAGGAGAGCACGTTCCAGGTGACCGCCACTTATGGGGAGAATGCAAACGGCCTTGAGTGTTTAGGCTGGCTGCCTTAAAATGCTTCTGACTTTTGTTTGCTCCCTACCCTGGTGAACTGGAACGCGGGCTTAAAACTTCTTTTAATGCCAAACAGCTGCTGCTTTGCTGTGTTTCAATTAGAACTGAATGTTGCTACCCCAGACACCCTGCCCGCATGGAGTTGCAGAAGATGTCACTGAGCATCACCACCAATCCTGGGACAAAGATGGCGTTACAGATGCATAGTAATGAGGCATGGAGTATCTGGGAGGTCAGCGCAATTCCGACATTTATTATATTATAGCACTATGGATAGCTATCAGCATACTAAATTCATATTCATGTGACTCAGAATCAGATATTTAGAATTAAGCCTTCTTAGAAATCACTGGTCAGATCCCCCTTCACGGTTGCAGAACTGAACCCAAAGGATTTTAATAATTTTCCAAGGTTGAACAGCATAGATTGAATAATCTCCCTAGCCAACACACCCACACTAATTCCCATGAATGCCCTTTATTAACACCTAGACTTGTATTCAGGTCCGCCTTAGTGGGCCACCAACAGCTACTGAACTCCCACCTGCACATTCGCTCCTGTTCTCCAAATCACTTTTTCCCCTTAGCCTGAACTCCTGTTTTGATCTTGGTAATTTGTCTTTATATCATTCTGATAATCAGACAGAAGTAACCACAATGATAATTTTCCTCCATATGATTCACTTGGTCAGTTCCACGCTAGGCACGGAGGGAGCAATCTTGGTGAACTTGAAAGGAAGCTTTAGCATTGTGGAGTATCCACTATGGTTACAGAATGCATAAAATTCCTTAACGCAGCTTCCTGTCTTTCTTTGGTGTTGGGTGCTCCATGGAAGCCAGGAGATATCATATTACTGACCAAGACATAAGATTTAGGGAATTTCCTTCACGCCCTGGCAATAGAGCATGCCTAGTAGGTTAAGCTTACTGTAGCAATAAACCCCAAAATAATGGTTTACTATGTCAAATGTTTGTTTCTTACTACCATAACAGTATTAAACAAGTAATGAATTGGCCCACTTTGAAATGATGCATCAGAGACCAGGTTAATGATGAGACCATCTTTCTGTCTTCCCCAGATAATTTCCTCAATGTCCCTGGTCACATGCATTCCTGCTGGCTGGGGAAACAAAAGGATCATCAGAAAGCAAATGAGAGGTTTGATGAACCAGGCAAGAAGTGGACTGCAGCACCGTGTTTATCCACAATCTCCTAACAACAGCTCAATCCCATGTAGTCTCCCAGTTGCAAAGGAGTCTGGGAAGTAAGATCCAGCTGGGTTTCCACAAGGGAGGGAGCATCTGATGTGAATCTGCTTTAACCACTGTGAACTGTACTGTGTCTGCATTTCAGGCAATGTCCCAGGGTTGTGTAAATGAGAAACATCTTATGTATATGCTCAAATAGTCGTGAGGCTAAAAAATGGGAGATATATTGCTTCTCTTGAGTGAACTAATGACCTCTAAGAGTAAAGGTTATTTGCTGTCCTAAGCTAATAAATGAGAATGTAGACAATAAGCCAAGTATTTATGATGGCTCTTATGTACAGCCTGTCATAGAAAATAATTGGTTTGACTGATTTTATTTCACTAAAACTTCATACCCCAACATCTATAATCAGGTTTTGAACTAAGTTTTTTCCTTAGTTCAATTTTAAAGAGAAACCTATTCAATTAGGCACAAAAACAGCATTTGCTGGAATTTGCATTTCCTCAGGAACTTCCGCTTGTTGTGCACTGACTCACAACACCCACAGAGGGGAAAAACGTGCTTAATTCATGTCACCCCTTTTACATACGGAAAAACAGAGGCTGGATGAAGATCTTTCTGGAGGTGTCGAGATCCTATCTCCAGGCTCCTGACAAAGCCACGTTTCCCTCTGTGACCCAGTGTTTCCTGTCAAATTTTCACAGTGTACAAGGGTAGCATATAGATTCCGCCTGGGTTAGCTGGTCTATTCTAGAGAGTTTCGGAGACTTAGAATAGACTAGCATCATGCCTTCCCTGGGCACTTCACCTCCTTCCACAACTCACCCACTAGAAGCACCAAGTGCAGTAATAACTGTGAGGCGTTGCTCCTGAGTTCACTCTTTCATCCAGATGTATGCCTTCCCAGCCTCCACTTTGGGAACTGCAGCCTGGGAAGGCAGGATCAAGACTACTCAGAAATACAAGCCGAGGTATTATCCTAGCAACTCCCCAAAGCAATCGTACAACATTGTTTGCCTAAGCCTTAAGTGCTCCTGCCTGGCAGTGTACAAACCAAAGTTCAAAGGGCTACTCATTACCATAATGGGATGTAAGCCTTTGCTGTTGGCTGTGGAATAATGAAGATAATGCTTGTGGATTGTTCTTTCAATCTGTGTTTGTTTAGGTTAAAGAAGTCTGTGGCATAGCTGGGTATTTTTGCTTCTCTCTCTCGCTCTCTCCTTTTAAAATTTTTCTGGAAAAGCTCTCATCTCTACGGTCAATTCAGAAACAGCATTCAAAAAGATCTTTTATAAGGGTCAGAAAATTGTAAACTGGGTTTTATCTCATAAAACATCTTATCCTTTTATTTCCCATGGCCAATAAATAGCACATTAGATTAGTATTTCCGTATTTGCCAACAGCAAGAGACTCATTAGCCTGACAAAGCCAGATTTAATTAAAACACACACACCCCAAATATCTCACAATACCACAAAACATTGGCAGTAAAAAGATGAGACCAGATTGAAAAATTCAAACATCTCTTTCCCCTTCATGGTAAGCTCATCTGAAGCAATGCGACAGAGCCCACAGAACAATACAAAATACAAGTTTTCAGCAGCATATTCTTAGGATTGATTAACTTTTGAAAATTAGTTTACTTCTCTTTGATGGGGCCCTCACGCTCTCAGAGTCAAAGTCAACTACCTACGAAGCATTTGTTTTCAACGCCATAAGCTTCATGTGTATTCTATATAGATGGGCATTCCAAATGTGCTAAGGTCTCAACATGGCAACCCAAATCTAAGGGAGAAATAAGGAAATTTTTATCACTCTGAACCTCGTGTCGTGGAATGGGTATGGCACCCCCAGCTCACAGGTTCCTCCTGTGTGAACAGCCAAGCTTTGTACCAGGAGCTGTGTACAAACGACAAGTCCACAGTGGAATAAAGATCTAGAGTGTTTACCAGAAGGGGCATCCAATACGGGTAGAGGAGGGGTGGAGGAAGAAGGGCAGAGAGTAGGTCCAACTGGTCCTTCTGCTCAGTGCCTTCCCACTTACTCCATCACCCCTTGTGAGTACCTTCCGCCTAACCTGTGCACGTACCTGTGATGCAGAAACAGAGAACCCTTGCATGGTAGTAAGGATAGCAGAAGAAGAATGGTCTTAGCTTTGACTGCCACCTGCTTCACTCTCCTTTTGCATCTCTAGGAAGGGGGCTTATGGCAGTTAACTGCTCTCCAAGGACTGTTTGCTTGAACTCGGCTGCTTTTCTGTGGCTGTGACAAAGCACTCTGACCAAGAGTAACTTGGGGAGCAAAGGGTTTCTTTCAATTTCTAGTCATTCCATCATGGAGGGACGTCAGGGCAGGAACCTGGAGGCAGGGAGTGAAACAGAGGCTTGCTGTGGAATATTCCTTTACACTGTGTGAGGATATGTTGCTGAGACTGGTTTAACAAAAAGCTGTACAAACAACCAATAGCTGGGCAGGATTTCCAGGCACAGAGGACACTGGGAAGAAGGAAGGGCAGAAGTGAAAAGAGACAGAGGAAGCCAGACATGCAGGAGGAGAGGTAAAAGCCATGAGCCATGCAACAGCGTGTAGATGAATAGAAATGGGTTAATTTAACATAGAAGAGATCACAGGATAAGCCTAAGCTATAGGATACATATAAAAGTTATTAGCTTTTAAAATTAATAAAAAGTCTCCATGTCATTATTTGGGAGCTGGCTGGTAGGACAGAGAAAGACTCTTTACAGAAGCAACAGAGAAGAGCTGCTTATGTGCTTGCCCCTCTGCCTCTTCCATTTGCTTTCTTTTACACTCCAGGATCACTTTGCCCAAGGACAGCACCACCCACAAGGGGCTGAGACCTCCCACATCAATCATTAATCAGGAAAATGGCCCACAGACTTGCATACAGATCCACCTTACAGAGGCATTTTCTCAAATGAGGTTTCCCCTTCCCAGCTGGCTCTCTAGTTTGTGCCAAGTTGACAAAAGCTAGCCAGAGCAATATTAAAAGCTTTTCTCAAGCTTGTGGCAATATTGAGACATGCCAGAGCCTTTAGGAAGTTGGTTTGGTGGGAGAAGCGTAGATTGGTGGAGAACACCTTAAATAAGGGTTACTGGCCCACTCCCCTTGCTTTCCTGATGTTGTGAGCTGATCAGATCTCCTTTGCCACATGTTTCCATCATGAGGAGCTGCCTTACCATGGATCCCACAGGACAAAGCCACTGTGTGTCTGAAATCTGTAAAACAATGAGTTACAAACCATTCCTCTTTTTCAGCTGATTGTCTTTAATATTTCTGTCATAGTAATGGGGATTTGACTGAAACAAATGTGAGAAAAGAATCTACTTCAGGGACCCCCATCATCTTTCAGCCCATTCTTCCTCTCAAGTCATTCTTCCCTTCACCAAGAGAACCTGGTCATCTCCTTTGATTCTGAGAGTCAAATGATTTTGTCCCCCAAAACATGTGGAGTTTCAATCCTCAACACAACACAGTTAGGAAGCAGAGCCTTATGGGAGGTGTCTCAGTCGTGAGGGCTCTCTAGGTTGTGCAGATGGATGTCTCCACAAGGAAGGCAGATAAGGAATGGGTTTTCTCACTCTCTCCACTCTTCTGCTATGTGATGAACAGTATTTCTTCCCCACGGAGAATATTGCATCCAAATAATCGTCTTGGAAGCAATCTATCATATATCGTCTATATACACCGTGTTCTTGGACTTCAAAATGATGAAAAATACATTCCTATGACTTGCAAATTACCCACTATTGCATGGCTACAATAGTCAAAACATATCTGAGACACTGGGAAAACTGCACTGCTCTTGGATAGAGAAGGATTCTTGATAGCCTCCCATGTGGTTCAAACAGTAGCTTTCTCAAGCTCTGTGAAGGTGCTAATTGAGGTTCCCAACAGTGGCCACAAGAAGGGAAGGGGGAAGAGAAACATGAGGTCTCATCCAGAAGTGAAAACAAGGACCATTGCTCCCATTCAGCTTCCTTTACCTCCTCAGGAATAATTACAAGTGGCTTCCTCAAACAAATATAAAGAAATAAATACATGCCAAAGCCAGCAAGTATTCCTTGGAGACAATGGAATCCTATCATTTATGAAAAAGACATTCTTTCAACCAATGGCTTAGGAACAAGATTGGTAGTATTCTAAACTAGACATTGCTGGCTCTTTTCTGAGCTTTGTCCCTGTATAAGAGCCTTCAATAAATTAGAACAAGCACTCTCTTTCTATGCAATAGGAATAATATCTGCTTTCCTTTTATTCTAAATCCCCAAATCAGTAATGTTAATGTGCAGGACAATGCTTATTCCTTCCACTCTTTCAAACAGTCCTAGATGATGACACAGATGAATGACAAAGAAGAAAAAGATTCTACATACAAGCAATTAACATCTGGGTCTGGTGGAACCATTCTGGCTAACTACTGATACATAATAGATTGTTTCAAAGCATAATGGTAGAAAAAAATAGTGCTGTAACCATGATGTCTATAGTATCACTATACCAAAGACAATAATGCACATTGAACAGAGACTTATTTGGTTCACAGTTATACAGGCTAAGAAGTCTAAAATCTAATGACCATACCTCCTAGGGGCTTCCTGCTGCTCTCCCGGGAGAAAAGAGCAATGACAGAGCAAAGATAGAATGGGGCTGCACTTATTCACTTCCAAGATGAAAAACCTACTCCCTAGATAATATCTAAACCCACTTATGAGAGCTGAGCCCCCGGCACAATCACCTGTTGAGGGTTCCACCTCTAAACTGTGTAGCACAAAGGGCTGAATCTCCACTACAGGAACTCAAAGGATGTATAAACTCTGCAGTTGCCAACTTTGTGGCCAGAAAGGGTTCAGGTTGGCCAGATGTGGCTGGTCCAAGGGTTCTCATGAGCTTACAGTCAAGACTGTAGCTGTAGTCTATCTGAAAGCCCCAACAAAACATCCACACCCAACTGCACTCACTTGGGCCTTGACCCCTTGCCATATGTGTCCTGTGTTGTGGTTTGCTTCCTCCAGATTCCAAAAGAGAATCAAAGAAGTGCTCACTATAAAAGCACGTTATTTAATCAGCTGATGTCAGCATTGACATACCACTTGGGGGTAGTAGAGTTAGTTTGTTCTTTTATTTCTACAGATAGAAAATTAGCCCTTGAAACTAAATTTCCAAATGGTATGAATGAAAGATAGATGTGTCCACTGACATCCAAGTTCAAGTCCCAGTTCTCTCATTCACAAAACCTCTTTAAGCACATTATACCGAGTCTCAGAGCTCCCTTGCCTAGGAATCTATGAGACTTCTACTTTTCAGGGTAACTGTGAGAATTAAACGTATGAAACATATCCAGTCTTTGACACATGATGAAAAGTACATTGTCTCATGTCTCTAAAAGAATTTCCTATTATTCTTTGTTTCTATCATGCAATACAGTCTTATTAAATGATGATAAAATGATCCATGCAATATAGTTATTAATAACCATATCAATTTATCCAATTAAAAGTTTTAAGTCCTTTTTTATTAATAGCCAGAAAAGAGTAGGCTGTGCCTCTGGAAAATCTCTTGTCTCAGGGATAAGCAAAAACCACAAAGACGATATTTACATCAGAATTAAATAAGGGTCAAAGTAGCCTTGAAACATTTATTCCTGACAGAGCATAGTAATTGTTTTAAATATAACATGCTAATTAATTTACATATATCTTTTCTAGCTATTTTGGTGATTATTTTGGTAATATATCTAGACCATGGCCAAGTTCATGGAAATCTCAAATATATTGCCAAGGCAGATATGATTGCTGTGGGAAGGGAAGCAGAGGACAGAAAACTGTCTAAGCAAATACAAAATGGAGTCAGAACAAGCTGATATTACCTTACATTTCA
>LOEQ01002821.1:127366-151754 GCA_001685075.1 Bramus lutescens | reverse complement strand
GCCTCTGCCTCCCAAGTGCTGGGATTAAAGGTGTGTGCCACCACCACCCAGCCCCATTGTGTTTTTAAAGAAACTGCATTCGGTCATGTTGATCTGTGTATGTAGACTTGAGACCAAAGTGTTCCAGCACACGTTGCCCGTCTTGAATCCATGACAGTGGCTCAGAATCTATTTTTGGGGATCCTTTCTATATACCCTGGAAATACCAGCAGGGTGTGAACAGGCCAAGAGATTTTTTTATCCAAGAAAATGCAGTACCTTTATTTTGTCTATAATCTTGTGTTCGCCGAACTTCTACCTGCTGGTAAGAGAAAAATAAATTAACTAAATGTCTAACCTGCTTTAAATTTAGTTTGATCCAATAATTTAAACAGTTGCTTTAGGGAACACCCAGTCTTTCCTGAGTAAATCGTTCTGCCTTTCAAATAATGTTCTTCTCTGCCAGCTTCACTGCCAAGATGGATCTCAGTACAGCGTGGGATGGTCCCAGAGGGAGCAGACTACAATATCTGCTGGCTTTAGACTCGTCCCCCTTGTTAACAGAAACTCAAAGCCTGGAAATTGGGGTCCTTCAAGAGAGCTAGCTAGACTGTGTCTCCTATCGTGCACAGCTGTATGCCACCCATGCTGGTGAGGCCTGATACCTCCCAGGGTCTCAAAGCAGAAATTGGTACTCCTTACCGGGTGCCTTATATGCCTTAATATTCCCACATACAAAAAAAATTGATTGATTGATTGATTGATTGATTGATTGATTGATTGATTGAAATAAAAGAAGGGACATACACGACCAATGACTTCACTTTTCTCTCTGATACCTTAGCCCTTCCTTTGCTCTTGGAAACATAAAATCCACCTGAACTACAGAATATAACCCTATCTGCTGCTCCCCCACCTCAGCCTACCTTCATCCCTCCTCCTACCCCTATGGAAACTGTATTGGAATCCTGTAAAAATATAGGCCTTTAAGAGCCTAGGGACCTGTGTCCATGCCAAGGTTGAATTCTATGATTAAAAGTAGCTCTTCCTTGAAATAAGCCATGCCTGCCTTGTTTTATTTGCCTTGGTGGAGGCAGATGGTGGGCAAACACCTTAGCCATGCCGGCTGCATATGAATGTGTCCTGCCTCAACAGAATAGCAGTGACTACTGACAAGCTGTCAATTTTCCTGGAAGAGGCAGCAGAGTTATGCAGACACTCCGTGAAAATGCATTTCAGTCAAATGCACATCTGACCTTTTGCCTCCTGTCTAGTGTAAATCCTGCCATGTCTGAACATGGTCGGAGCTTTCTCCTGTTGCCTGGCTTCACCTTGAAAGCGTTCATCTCTACTTCACTTTCGCCTCAGTGATGCAATGCTCTCAGCACTAGTATTTTTTTATAATTCTCTTATTCTTTCTCCTGCACAGGTAGGAAGGCTCCTGCAGTTTTGACTGTCTCTGCCAACAAACTCATCTCATCCAGATCTCTGGCTTCTGCCTTCTTAGGCTCCCTCTCTCCTCAGATCAACCTTCAGGACCATCCACTGGCCTGACACCTGAAGACCCATGCAGACTACACTTGGCTGGTGACATTTGATATTTGCAACCCCCCAGGAAAGGCCTCATTGTTCTTTAATCTCAGTATGGGAACCTGGGCACTGCAATTTTTCTCAACCACAAGCCGTCAAATAGATTCACACCTTTTCCTCCCATCTTCAAACTTTTTATTTTGCTTTTTCTACACAGAGAGAAGGGGGGAGGGAGATGGAGCCTATTCCCTGGTCGGGTCAAGAGATTTAGAACTATCTTGATCTCCAGCCTGAAAAGAGTAAAAGGTCTTCCATGAGTCTTCTCCTCCTTTCTGCTTTGACAGATTATTCTGTAAATTAAGGGGACTGGATCACCATGGCTTGTTCTAGTCAATGACGCCAGTTTCCACCAATTTCCATCCTCTCAAACATGAGCCTTTTATTCACGTGAGGCTAATAATAATGAGATTTTTTTTAATCTTTTCCCCTTTGCATACCTGCATGCCACCTCTGAACTGGATGAATCAAAAGAAAAGCACTCTGCAATATTATAACTCACTTGCTTTCCTTTCCAAATGTTTTCATATGCTTCAAGGGGTGTCGGGCAGCCTGCCCCTCACCCATGTGATTTCACAGATTGTGTTGTCGAGTTAGCCAGTCTACTCGCGTTTTTCAAACTGAAGCCATCAAAGCTAACAGAGACAAACACAAAGGCCAGGCTTAATTCAGAATGTTTCCTTGCATTGGGGAAGTTGTACATGAAAGCCAGCCAAGAGCATGTTTTTCCTTTTCCTTGAGCCAATCCGGCCCTGACCACCCCAACTCTGAGAGCACACTTCCAAGCTCCCAATTCGATGACGGGCTCACTGTCTTCTGTAGCTTTAACTCTGTGAGAGTTGGCTTGTTGGCTTTGGTTATCACTAGCGCTCCTTTCTTCCTGTCTTCTCTGTAATGTGTCTATTTGGTGGTCGTGTTATCCTGGTTGATTTCAGGGCTTTGATTGCTAACTTTTTCCTCAATAAATTAATATATTATATACATATGTATATTTTGCACTGTTTACAATTTTAAAGGAACTGTGTATACTGTGTATACACTGATATTAAAATTAAATATATGACTTGGGCATGGTGACACACCCTGGAATCCCAGCACTCAGAAGCCAGAGATAGGAAGATTGCCATGAGTTAGGGCCAGCCTGGACTACGTAAGATCACATCAGTCAGGGCTGCTAACAACACTCAGAAGAATAATTGTAATTAAAACATAAGATTAAATACTTTATCCAAGAAAACCAAAGTAAGGAATAACTCACATGGCCAATGTTGAATCTCTGCAGGCATGTATTTTTAGAGATAGAGAAAAGGTTAAAATAGAAATACTTCAGTCAGCTATAAATACATTTTTCCAAAAAGAAATGTTTTGTAACATTCACAAAAGGAGTCTGACTACACTCTAGTTGTATCAAACAATTGATTAATTCAATAAAGTTGCCAAAAAATAGCAATCAATTCAGTGAAAAGAAAATCAATCATGGAGGGTTGTTCAGTTGTTTTGTAGACAAAACAGTCAGTGGAGTGATTGAATTTTTCACTTCTCAATGAGTTGTTTTGGCCTTGTGTGGATGCAGCCATTAACTCATTAATCACCCAGGACTCCTTGGCAGCCAAGTGAAGGAAATCATTACTTTGCAAGTATAGATCGCATATTAACAATATGCAAAAGGCCTGCTGGGGTGAATGTGCTCGGTGACCCCATTTGAGAAAAATGAGCTTCCCAAATATTTTATAGCATATGGAGGTAAATGCTACCTGATATATAATTTCCCTTTCCTCTTGTAAACCTGTAGCCTTTGGGGTACAGTCGCCAAGGATATAATGCATAGGAAATGCACATATGTAATCCCTAAACTGGAAGGAAGTTTAATTATTGGTGAGCTAAAAACTAGTCTTTGCAGTATATCACATCTCCTTATCTTGGTTTTATGCAATTTCAAAATGGAAGAATGTCACACACATCACAATTAGCTCCTGCCCATGTAGCATACATATATGCCATTCTGATAAATATGTATATTTTCCCATATGGTGTTGAATGTTAGCTTCTAATTTACCTCTTAATTTTTAATTAATTTTAAATTACATTCTAAATGAAGCCGACAGGAGTCTAATTTGCATGCTTATTTGCATATCTGTAAACACACTGCTTGCATTGTTTATCTAGTCCCTGTCCCTCCTGACACACAGAGGTTTCCCTCACCCCATGAGGTGATTTGGGACCACCAGCATATCAAGGTGCCCTCTAAGCCTTGCCAAGACCCCTCTAATCCAGAATGGATGATGCTGGCTCTCTTTTCTCCACAGTGACCAAAGAGGATTCAGAGAGGTCAAGGTCAATGATGGTAGTTAAGCTGTGTGCTTTCTCAGACGGATAGCAGTATCTATGCTGCATCTTTAGGAAAAAAAAAAACTGTAGACTTTTTTGCACACTGTAGAGTTTTCAAATACCCCATAGCCTGAACTCTTGAATTATTAATGCCAAATCAGAAAAAGCGACATGTCCTATCCATTCCCTGGATTGATGTGTTCCTAACCCAGTCAGAAGTGAGGGCCATTTCCTCCGTGATAAACGATCGTCGAGTCTATTTTTTGTTTGAGCGTACTGTTCTCTGGCCACACTAACGGCAGCTGTGGTCCGTTGGTGCCTTTTCTTTTCATCACAACACACCACCGCACAACACACCACACGTGCACCTGCAGTTCATCAGTATGTAAGCCGCCTCAAAGACCCTTTTAGGCTGACAGTGAGTCCAGGATTCAAAGAGATTTGTCACCTTCCTGTATAACTCGCACCACGGGACAAGGCTACACTTGCAGCTCCTCCAGCCCAGAGCGACTGGGTTTTCCTGGCTCCCAAAATTAAAGTAGAACCTTACCATCTTGTCCCTCTGCTGTAATATGTACTTCTTGCTCGCGGGGAGCTTAGTGACTACATTCAGGGTAACCCCCACCTGATTTTGCATCCTGGCCCCTCTGTGACCTGAGCCAAATCCTTATGCATCCAGCATTTTGTTATCTGCATATTCTGAAGAAGCATGTCAGACATGATCATCTTCTGAGGTTAGAGTGAAGACTAAAGAGGATAGTAATCTCCTGGAGCCATCTTCTATATGTTCTTTTCCTCTCCAGGAGGCAAGGGATGCTGAGTCCCTCACCTACTAGATGTTGAATATGGTACCTCTTGACATTGAAAGGGAACAGACATGACCTGGGGAATTATCCACAGGTGGCCTGATCTTTACAGGACAGGGACACATGCTTTCTCGTGAATATACTTCCGTGTCCGCCCTACCGAGAGATAAGCTCTCCCTTTCTGCCAAGTGTTTATCAAACTCCAGCCTGCCCTCAATAGACCAAATTCAATATTAAATGTGCCAGGATGATGGTCTCTATGGCTGCACTGTCATCGTTCAATCAATCCATCGCCCACAACACTTTTCCTACAAAATATTCTCCTTTCCAACTATCCAGGGCACATTTGCATCAAACACTGACTGGTGCACAGCCTGTTGTCATTTTGCAGGATGAACCAGAATTGCACAGGGCCCCCTTGATACTCCTCTAAGGGAATGGATCTTCAGGCTCACTATGTGCACCACCGAAGATATGAGTCCACCAGCATATATGTGTGCAGATGGATAGACACATGCAAACGTGCCAGAAAAATAAGAGTTGCAAGGATCCCCAAGACCAGGAGAAAATCATCTCGCAAAAAGATTGCGCCCAATTATAAAACTAAGAGCCCAAAAACTGCTCTTAGCTCTTCAGTATTTGATGCAAGATAAAATAAAATAAAAACACTTGGTTTATTTTCAGAAATGCACTCTCCATAAAACAAGGTAATACCGTCTTGCCCAAAAAAGCAATGTTTTCAGGCTCTTCGAAAATGGTCTCCTACTGGCCCCCTTACAGGGAAATCTTTGAGTTTGAAACTACCTACAAATGTATCCCATAACTGTGCCTTTTAGATAAATATAAGGCTCAAAAATGAGTCTCCCAGCCCTTTCTGTACTCTAGCCTTTCTAGTTAGGGTACTTTCATGGACTACCTTGTTTGAGAAAAAAGGCTCTCATCGTGGAACAATCTAGGATGGCTTTGTTTGGCTGGCAGGTATTGCACGGCATGGCCCTAGGCTAAGGTGACCAGTGTGCCCCCAGGACTTAGTTGCTCACCATCCCTGGAAAAAAAAAAAGTCAATATTTGTTTTATTACCTGAACATCCTAGAACTAGAGAAATGTCAGGTGCAAAGATTATGCATGTGGCCCTGTTAAATCTGAATTCTAGCTGTCACTTGCTATGCGACCTTGCAGAGTTACCTAGCCTTTTAGCTCCACTTTCCCTCACATAAAATCTAGATAGTAAAATGATACACTTAACAGGATTAAAGACTTTGTGCCTACAGAGGATGCAAACATTCAGCATAGGTACTATAGACTCTTCCAATGTAGAAAATACCCTGGTGAACTTGTAATCTAATGCTCCTGTTATGATAAACACGTGATTGTGCTCTTCCTGAAATGTGTGTTTTATATTAGACACTACAACAGTTTGTGCTTCCCCACAGTCTCCATCACAGGGAGGAAGGGAGAAAAAGACAAACACAGCTGATCACTACTGTCGGCTGTAAGCCCAGCACTGGGAAGGTTTTCCACACACACACAGTCTCATTCAACCCTCCCAGTGAAGCAGAAATAAATAAGCCATGTCCAAAAGCAAGCTAAGTGTAGGCAAGAGTGAAAATTACATCACATGCCCACTTGCTAGAACCCACCCTACAAAAGCCTTCCCCAGAGGGCTCTCTGAGTCTCCAGACTTGACTCTTTGTCAGGCACAACTCCTGTGTCTACTAGATGTCACTGCTTCTTCTGTTAGGCACAGAACTCTAAGAAACCACTGCCAATTCTGCTGGTGGCATCTATGTCTGTCCAAAGCCACCACTTGTCTGGGCACTAGTCTTTCTTCTGCGTGCCACCATCACTGTGGGGGAGCTCCTGGCACCTCCTGCTGGTACCAGATCCTCACTGAGGATCATTAGTGTGGCTGCTCCATGCTTTTGCCATGTTTAAATGCTCATGGCGTGTGTGGGAAGCCCCTCTCTCCATCCAGGCTACTGCACTTCTCTAGATGTTTGTCATAACAGGAGTGCCCATGCCTTGATGTCTTCTACTGCTTAAGAAAAGACAACTCAGTGGAGAGGGTGCCTGAACAGACCGTCCATTGTAATCAGATTGATGACTACCTTGTCATCAGAGAACCTTCTCCCAGTAACTGCCGGAAGCAGATGCAGAGATCCACAGCAAAGCCCTGGGCCAAGCCCCCAGAGTCCAGTCAAAGGGAGGGAGGAGTGATAATATGAGCAAAAGGGATCAAAACTATGATGGGGACACCCACAGAAACAGCTGACCCGAGCTAGTAGGAGCTCACTGACTCCAGACTGACAGCTGGGGAACATGGATAGAACTGAACTAAGCTCTCTGAATGTGGGTGACCATTGTGTAGCTTGGGAAGTTTGTGGGGCCACTGGCAGTGGGATCAGGACTTATCTCTAGTGCGTGGAACTGGTTTTTTTGCAGCCCTGTGGAGGAATACCTTGTTCAGCACAGATACAAGGGCAAGGATTTTGGTCCTGTCTCAAGAGATGTGGCAGACTTTGCTGACTCTCCGTGGGAAGCCTTATCCTATCTGAGGAGTGAATGCTGGTGAGGTGAGGAGAAGGGGGTTCCGGGAGGATGAGAGGGAGGGGGAACTGGGATTGGTATGTAAAATTAAAAAATAAAATAAAAGAGGAGGAGGAAAGGAAAGGAAAGGCAATTCAGTTATTCTCTGTCTCAAGAACCCAGAAACAAAAAAATCAGGACTGGGTTAAGGTGTGTCTGACCCCTGGACCATTGAGGCAATTGCTCATGTTCCTGAATCCTGGAAATTGCCACTGGACCAGCCTACAAGTTATTTTAGGATTTGAAAATTATTTGAGGATGCCATAATCACTTTATTAATTTATTTTAAAAGATTTTTTTCTCCCTCGGGATACAAACAAGTAAATGCTACATTTGTCTAAGTGTCATTGTGCTTATGTTGTGAACATTAATAATATCCTCAGAGAAAATATGGGGATAGGCTGATAAAAACATATCCAGAAATGATCAAATAAATGGCAGCTCTGAGGCAAACAGAGGCCATGGCAACATTTCTGTACCTCAGGGTCAGTGACTTAGCCTTGCCTTTCTCATCCACAAAATTTAGGACTAAGATCATCCTGTCCAAAATGAAGAAACAGAGTTACTGTGTCTGGAGCCCTGGTACATAGTAGGAGCTCAACAAATAGTACCAACTTTCTTTCCATTATCACCTGTTTGTAATTTACCTTGGATATGGACCTTTGGGCTCAGCGTCACCATGAAATCATTCTGTAATCACTTGGTGGGGGTGGGATGAGGGTCCCCGATATATAGCCTTGTATTTGATCACTAGCCTATTACGGGAAATAAAGTTACCAGGCTCCTGTACACAGTGCCCACATTTTAGGTGGGGCGATATAAAAGAATCGAGAAAATCTCTGAAGTACTACATCAGGAAAGCATATCACCCGCTGTAACGAGGGGTCTGACAGAAGTATACGAACCATGTTAGGAAAGGGATGGAGACTGAGAAATCTAGGTAAAACTCCAGCAGAGGAGTAAAGTCACCTAATTTCTAACAAGTCTCTGTGACGCTAAGACCCGGATGGAGGGCTACTCGTACGAACATGAAGAAGGAGTTCACTGCTGGGGCGAAGGCGAGGGGAACAAAACAAGCTAATCTCAGCTGACCCCCTCCAAATCTTCAAAGTGAGAAGTTAACTGTTTCCCTGAGGCTTATTGTTAAAATCCTCTGTAGGTAAAAAGAGTCTGGGGTTTTATTATTAATTATTATTGTAACTGACGAACTGGCAAAACAGGTACCAATCCCAAGTTGAATCTTAGGGTAATAGACTGTCTACAGAACACTCTACAGACACAGAAAGCAGACAATTGGCCAGATGAGCAATAAAAGGGTTTAGAGATGCATCAGCAGGCTAGCAGCAGAACGGTGGAACCGGGGGTGCACGGGAAAGGGACGAGAGCCAGCCAGAGCTTCTACCATGAAGAAACCAATACCAACTTGTACCAGAAAGTCCAAATCTTCCATTCCCTTTAATCAGCTGTTTACTAGTGCCTCCACCTAAAGGCGGTGTCACAGAAGGACAAGGACCTACCTGAACGCATCACGGAAGAGAGGTGGAGAGCCACGTGCCTAACTATGATGAGCAGAGAAAACGGCCCGACAGACCTGGGAACGCCTTGATGAGGTCGATCAATGGGCACAAACATACCCACGAACACCTTAATTGAATTCATTAGTCTTATAAATTATTTTCCCATAATAAAAATTTCCTGCAAAAATATTCTAGACCATTAGAAAAGTTAACAGATGAGAGTCTTTTGCAAAAAGGCATATCCCTCAGTCTGAGATCTGTACTTGGAATAAATGTGCTACTTTGTCAGGATAATACTCCCTCAAAATGATGTGTTGGAAGACTATACCTCTAGATGAAAATCATTACTAATAAAGGGTATCCCAGGGATGAACAGCAGCAGGATGTTGACCAGACCATGAGTGAAGGACAGGGACAAGTAGGTAAGACCGTGGCCAGTCTTAGAAAGGTCTTTGGTACCTGGAATAAACAGGGTGGGCACAAAGCACACCGAAACCCCTCCTGGATATTTTGCTCCAATGCAGTCTGCTCCAAGCTGCCTCCAAGAGATGGAAGAAGCTAGTGTTTTCTGTACATTTCCAAAAGGGCTGCCTATCTAAAGAGTCGTTAGACTGTTCTATTTCTCACTAATGTAGTCCTTCAGCTCTAAGGAGCAATAAACAAAATATGTCCTTGAAAGGTCAACTTTAGATTGGGGTAAAATACCAGAGGGGTAATTAAAAGCAACAGTGGCTTTAGCTCGTGTGCACTTTCTATGAAACTCAAGCAGAAACTGAAGACATGACCTTGACTGCATAGAAGCATTGGTCTTGGCACTTTCGGCACAGAGATGAGATGATTGGATGTTGGTCAAAATCCCTGCTTCTCTCAGGGTCCCTTAACATTGCCATCAGCTACAGGAGCACTGCGCCATCTAGTGAGCAGAAGGTGGCGTCAGTAAAAGAGGTTTCATTCTTTACAAATTTCATATACTTATTTAATACAATTTTGATCATATCCACCCATCACTGCCTCCCTCTAACTCCCCTAGTGCCCCCTCACCCTTTCTTCCTCCAAATCATACACTGTTTTCTATTTATTATTCTTTGTAACCCCCTGAGTCTCAATAGTGCTGCACATATGAACATATATGTGGGGTCATGCACTGGGGCATGTTCAGTCTACCAATGTACACATCCCCAAAAGAGAGTGACGCTCCCTCCCTCAGCAGCCATTGAGCCCCAAGAGAGCCTCAGCTAGGGATGAGGCCTGGGTGTCCCGTCTCATCCACATCGGAATCATGGCTTGCTTGATGTTGCCCAGATCACATGTAGTAACTCCAGCTGCGGTGTGTGTGCAACATCCATCTGTCCAGAAATCAGCACTTCACAGCTCTCTCCCCGTCCACTGGGTCTTACACTCTTTCTTCCTCCTCTTTCATGATGGTTCCAGAGCCTTTCATGGGAGAAGATTCATCTACAGCTAAGCAATGGGTCACTTGTTCTCAGCACTTTGATAGTTATAAACATCTATTAAACACAGGAACACACACACACTTTTGAAGGAAAACTTAAACACAAAACCCAAAGCTGATCTGGCGGTTATGGAATTATCAATTAAAGATAGCTCTAGTAACTTTCATAGCAAATCAATTTATAAGTGAGAAAGGCTAAGATGAGCTATCACCCTAAATCCTCAATCATCCGTTAACACACACATTTATATGCAATCATTACTGATTCTGTGCCCTGTGCCAAGCAGGCCTCGGTCTGGGTACTTCACATGCACTGCTGTGTGTCATCCTCATTGTACAGATGAGAAACTAAAACACAGAGAGG
This sequence comes from Bramus lutescens, assembly GCA_001685075.1. Taxonomy (NCBI): domain Eukaryota; kingdom Metazoa; phylum Chordata; class Mammalia; order Rodentia; family Cricetidae; genus Bramus; species Bramus lutescens. The sequence goes on along the minus strand of LOEQ01002821.1, from coordinate 141,134 downwards.
GCTGTTGACTCTCCTAAGGCCAAACAGCTAATCAGAAGAAAAGACGAAAAATCATGAGCTTGAGCCTTAAGCACCATCCGAGGCTGCCTCTGTGATGGCTGCAATGCAGAGAAATGAGACTTACATCTTCAGGAGCAAAGCCAGATGTGCACAGTTAGCGACACATTTGTACAGACAAATTCCTACTGTCTCTGCTTTCAGATTGCTTCACACAACACTGAGCTTCCCGGAAGTTGTGCCAATCACTGTTACACTATAGCATCCTTTCCAGAACCACAGAATTTGCAAATAAGGGATTATGATCCTTTATGAATCATGAATTTTATGATTACTTTTGTGTCTTGACAGGGCTGTGCTTTGAGGGGCCCAGGTGTTTGCCAAAACATCGTTCCAGGTGTGTTTATAAGGGTGTCTCGAGGGAAGATTAAGATCGGAAATTCCCATCCTTAATGTGCGAACTGTTGAAAGTCTGACTGGAACAAAATGACTGGGCCTCCTTCATGTCACAGCACTTCCTGTTAGATCAGTTCAAGTTGAACTGAGATATTAGCTTTAGCCTCCTTCCAAGCTCAAGCAAAAGCTCCAGCTTGTCTTACTGGACACTGCTAGACTTCAGAAACTCGTATGATCAGATAGTGGTGGTGCATCACCAACAACACCACCATCAATACCACCAACATCAACAAGACAGCACCAATCATATCAATAACACGCCATCACCACTAATACCAACAGCAACACAGACAAGAGCGACATCACCAACAATACGCGTAACAACAACAACATCAGCACTGTACCATCCTCGCTGTCATTTCCTGAATGTTCATGCTTTGCTGGCCACTGTTCTTCAACACCTGAAGATTATGGGGGTCATTTTAGAAATGGGCCAACTGAGGCCCAGTAAGCTGCCCATGACTGATAATTGATGGCTCGGCTGAGACTGCAGCCATGCCCCATCCAGCTCAACTCCCTTCCGTACAAACTGTGTCTCCATGGATAACACGATCTCCCACAACTAACACTAAAGAGAGTAGCAGTGTGTATGTCGTCTCTAGGTATCTCATTAACGCTAATTTTCTCCAAAATTACTTTGCCATTTCTTTGAAAACCATTATCTTCCTTCTCTCCCGGCATCACAGGTTGTCACTTTAGCTGTGACTTCTGAGGCCATTTAGTCTGATTTTGTTAGGAATCAGTTCTTTGTATCTCTGTCCAATCATTCAGCAACTAATACGTATTTTTCGACAATTGCTGATATGGAAGAGATAGAAAAAAAAAATAGCCCTCACCTTATAATCCCCAATTCATCTGATCTGAGCACGACTCATATGCAGAGAATTGGGAAAGGGCATATATCTCTAGACTCTTTCCTCTCTCCAAACGAGAAAGAGGATGTAGAGTCAGGTACCCAAAAGATGAACTTTGCAACTCATGAGAGCATGTGCCAGTAGACCCAGTTGTTCAGGACAGAGAACAACTTCCAATGGTAAAGGAGAAAGCCTGGGTCCCTGTTAACACACATGGCTGCACAAAGGGTAAAACTGAAAGCACGGTTTTCCTTAGCTAATATTTTCTAATACAGAAAGGAATTTTAAACCTACCAAGGTTTAACAAAGTGATCTGTGTCCTTCAACTTCCTGAGTCCTACTGTACCAATCACTCTTCCAGGGCCAGAGCTCACTTGGTGGCCCCAGACTCCATTGCGGAGATAAGCTATCAGGGACAGAAAGTTTGCAGGAAATAAACAGATAAATAAAAGTAGATCAGAGCCTATCTGCCAGGAGGAACACTTTCTGCCCAGCCATTTGCAAGAAGAGCTAGAGGAATCAGTTGCTATGCAATTACAAAGCGTTTCCTCTCCTGAGCTATACCACCCCACACTCCTTTTTCATCCCAATTGCTGCCTTTCTAGGGTACCATACTGCCGTTTTTCTCCTTGCTGTCAAATAGCAATTGCACTTCTGGGCTGCTGTCCTCACCGTTGATGGTGTTAATCTCCATGGGAACCAATGTGACTCAGAGGGTCAATGTGTGCTTGGCAAGTCCTGCTACAATCACTGCCAGCATGTTACCATCAAGAGCAGCAGAGTCCTCCGTGATCACATTTCTGTCTTGTAAACGTTGCCATGGAAGTCACACAGCTTACAGAAGGTCCCTCCAAGGAAAACTCAGCTGTGCACTTCGGAGAAATGCTGTGATTGCTGCCTTCTACGCAAACTGCATTTTTGTGTGCCCCATCCCAGAAGTCACTAAGTCCAATATTTGCTAAAGACTTAAGTTCTCTTGGACTTTGCTCTGTGTCCATTATCCTGAGTTGAGGTCACACATTCTATCATAGATAATAAGAGTTGTTTAATGGGATTAGCAACAATCATAAAAAATAATTGCTCTTCTTTTACTGAAACATTCCTTTTATTTTTCAAGACAGGGTTTCTCTGCAGCTTTGGAGCTTGCCCTGGAACTCACTTTGTTGACCAGGTTGGGTCAAACTCACAGAGATCTCCCTGTCTTTGCCTCCCCAAGTGCTGGAATTAAAGGCATGTGCCACAACCATCGGCCTCACTGAAACATTCTTATTCTTCCGTTGGTGTGGGAATGGGGGGAGTGGATATGAAATCTGCTTGGTGGTTTTCTACAGGATAAAAATAGTAGAAGCAAGCTGTTGGGTCAGTTGGAAGGGCTCTCACACAGTTTACATGGCTAAAGGTAAGCCAGAGATCACCTCCCACCAATACAGATTCATACATTTGTGTTCATATTTATCTCCTTTCTAGGATTCACCTTCTAATAATGCATCACTCAAGCTGTTAGTAAAGTCTGCCCATATAACTTTCATCCATGGATTAGTGGTCTTCTCTCTAGCAAAACAATGCTTTCCCCCTCCCTACTCCCATTGAATCTTTATTAGATTTGGTCAATACTCAACTCATCCTGAATCAATATCAAGACCCCTCATGTGTTTTTGTAGTGTGTCTATATCCTCTGACTACAGTCTCTTACAGACAAAAAGCACATCTCAGCCTGTATGCTGAGGATCTGTGTTTAATGGCATACCTTCATAGGCCCCATGATGGATTTTACTTCTTTCTAGGTCATGCTAGCTCATGCTATCAGACTTTCTCTTGGGGATTGACAGTTCCCAAATAATGACATGAAGACTCTTTATTAATAGTGAAAGTTTGCCCTTAACTTGTGCTTCTTCACAACTAGTTCTCATAACTTAAATTAGCCCATTTATATTAATCTAAATTCTACCACATGGCTCCTTATCTTTCCTCCATAATGTGTGTCTGCCTCCCTCTACATCTCACTGATGAAATCCACCTCTCTTCTTTCTAGAGTTCCTATCTCTGTCCAGAAGTCCCACCTAAGCCCTCCTACCTAGCTATTGGCCATTCAGCTCTTTATTAAACTAACCAAGTACCTTAGGCAGGCAAGGTTTAAAAAAAAAGGGACACATCTTCACAGTTTAGTCAAATATCCTACAATAAGCCTGTGCTAAACACTCCTGATTCTTCTATTTTTCAAATCAGTAAGTAAATCATGGCCTCTTCTTGCCTCTGTCCTCCAACAGGAACACTAATGAGGTGAAAGAACACAGATTGGATCATATAATGTTTCCACTACAACCTACCCTTCAAATATCATGCTGTGTGGTGAGGGTAATGAAGTATCTCAGAAAGTCTATAAAAGGTGCAGGGAGTCCTTCAAACAGCCTTCATAGCAAACGTGTATTTTACAACAGCAAGAAGCATTAGGCATCACCTTACCCTTGTAGCACCCAGGAGGGTATGGGACTGGAAAATCAGAGAGCCTGTATTGCACAGCTGAGAATGATGGCCGCATCCACGTCTTCTCTCCACCATGTTCTTTACAACGTATGACTCAAATGCAAAGGGAAGGCTATGTCCAAGCATTTTATATGCTCCAAATGATTATGAGTATTTTAAATGTTGAAAGAGCATTCATAAATATTAGAACCCAAACTTCAATCATTTTCTTCTCTGATATGACCATGTGTGAGCTGGTGCATACACGGATGGTATTTTAAGGCTTAAAACTATCATCCTATGCAATCTTGGTCTTGTGCTTAGAGAAGAAAGATACCAATAGAAAAATGTGTAGAAGGTATCTCTCTTATTTGTGCTTATCATATACCAGGAGGTGGCAAAGGTCTGGCATGTGACAATTCATCATAATAGGTGCTAACTGATGAATAAATTTTAAATTATTCAATGACGAGTTATCCATTATAAAATATCAAACTCAAGTTAAATTATCCTATCACTTGGCCTATTTCCTTACAATGTGGCTCATTTTCCAAATCTAGATTACATCCCCCAATAATAAATTGATTTGCATTCAGAGAACTTACATCAATATTCAAGTTTATGCACGTGATAAATACTTTGAAATCCAAATATAGTAGAAATAGACATAGAGACTACTCCAACATCCATCTGGATAGCATTTTGACTAGAGATTAGAATTTGAATTTGAAGCATATGCTCAAGAAGAAGTAATAGAAGGAGGAGGAGGAGGGAAAACGAAGAGCAGGGCTGGGGTGTAACTCAGAGGTAGAGCACTTGGATAGCAAACACAAAGCCTTGAGCTTGATCTCAAGTGTCACAAAATTTAAACTGAGGGAGAGAGAGAGAAGGAAAGAGAAGAGGAGAGGAGAAGAGAGAGGGGGATGTGGGGGAGGGAGTATAGCTATTTCTACCACAGCTTCTCACATCTGGTTTCTTCGTCTCAGTGAAGAGCTCTGTGAAGACTGTGATAAGGGGATGGAGAAGATTCTTTCCCATGCTCCATTTCTGACTCCGCCAATAGCAGCCTCTGTAATCTGAGTCGGATAGAAAGTTCAGGCCTTGGAAATAAGGTATCATTTATGATACTGTTTATAAAGGAAACATGAGTTCCACTCCAGAATTCAGGGCATTGGAAACTGAAACTCCATGTCCAAAACCAACAGCCACGTGTCAAGTGAGAAGGAAATTTGATCCATAGAATCGTATTTGGAAGAAAGACCCCCATGGACCCCAAGGAGGAATGGGTTTTCAGTCCTACCTAAGTTCATTTTGACAATCTGCACTAGAAAGGCTCTCATCCAATGTCAACAGGGAAAAAAATGAGTACAAAAGGTGATTCAAGAAGAAAACCATAAAAGTACATATCACAAAGTTTATTTAAATGTCAAACATAGACTCATGTGTCCATCTCTGATCTATAAGCCAGCAGCAATTGCCTAAATGTCCTCCAAGCTCCTTTTTATGAAGTACTCCTAGAATACCTCCTTACAATGAATGGTTTCAATTTTCTTAACATGTCTAAAACCATTATGATACTTGAGCACTCTAACTACAAAGCTTCCTTTATTTTTATAGATTTTAACCATCTTCCAGTCTTTCAAGAGCATTTTGTTAGTTTTGAGAGCAATAGCTCCTTCTGTGCTTATAATTTATTCATTAAATATGTATTACAATCATACTGCAAAATTCCAAGTACATTAGACAGAATGGATTCTGAAGCAAACACAACTGGTCATTGGTGCTTATACAGCTCAGTTCCAAAAGTAGGCAGGTTCAGGATAATAGCAAATGTGACATACCATCAAGAAATATTCAGTAGAGCATGTGTGTCCACCAGCGTCCATACAGAATCTTGGAGAAGTCTACTTCATTCAGTGAACCAGTTAAAGACCCAAACATAAGTGGACAGATCCTGTTCCACCATCCTCAAATAAACAAACTGAGGCTTCATATTATTTCAAATGTTTGGCCAATAGCCACTTGTTAGTGGCTAACTCGTAACATTTAAATTAACCCATAATTCTTATCTATGTTTAGCCACATGACCTGGTACCTTTTCTCCATACCGCATTCTCATCTTGCTTCTCTGTGTTTGCCAGTGACTTTCTGACTCCACCCTTCTTCTTCCCATCATCCTTAGTTTGGTCACTCGCCCCACCTATACTTCCTGCCTGGCTACTTGCCAATTGGCATTTTAATTAAACCAATTCAAGTGACAAATATTTACAGTGTACAAGAAGATTATTCCACAGCACAAACAATTCTTAGGCATTTACCTATTAACCCCCCCACACACACACACAATTGAATAAGATCCCAAGCATCAGATTTGAAAGGCTTCTCCAACACATAGCCACAAAATGGATCTCTTAGAACAATACAATATTCCCTCCTACAGTCCTAAGGACCAGATGTCTAAAACCAAGGTGTCCGTGGCTAGGATCTCTCCAAAGTTCCTAAGAGAATATCTTTCCTTGGCTCTTCAACTTCCTAGAACACTCTGCCTCCAAATAAGGTGGCCTCCTTAGGCTCCAGGTAGATATGAGTATTTGGTAGCCAGTATCCAACTGTTGTGTCCCAGTTTGACAGGCCCTCATCAACATATCTCAAAGCTGCTGCTTTTTCTTCTAGAAACCCCCTCTCTATACACTGATAAGTAAATTCTTAACCATAAAGTCACCTCATCTTCACTGTCACCCTAAGCTCTGTTGGCTAACCTTCCTGGCTGTTCTCTGAGCCCACTCACTGCCTATTTAATATAGTTCATTGGTCTTCTTTGATGGTGTTAGTTTTCCTTACCTATTTCCACCTTTTCAACAACTAGTGAGTCTCCACTAAATGCACACAGTGTCTAGGCAGAGGCTAGAACACAATAACAGAGAAGAGAGGTGTCGCTGCTTTTTGAAGGAATATGTACAGTTAATTATTTTCTTCATATATATACATATATATATGGATATAAAACAGGATCTCGTTTAGCTGAGGTTGACTTCAAACTGACTGTAGGCAAGGATGATTTTGAGCCCCTAATTCACTCTACCTCTACTTCCCAGATGAGGAATTACAAGTGGGTGGCATGATAATTGACATACATTTGATTTTAAATTCCAAAGCCAAACATGTTAAATATATTGATAAGAACAAAACTTTAAAGAGAAAAGCAGTTAATAAGAAGGGTGAATGGTTGTAGGTCTGGAGATACAGATATTTGCCTGGAATAGAAGCTCTTGAGAGACTTGGGACATTATAAGGAAACATACTACCTCTCCTTCACTGAAAGTGTACCAGAAGAAATTCATGATGGAGATGCTTACAGGGCTTATAATGCAGCTTTGAAATCTAAATCTAAGACTCTCTTGTTCTCTCACACAGTAAGTGACAATGAGCTGGCATCTGTCTTGTCATTTTGGAACATAGATCAATCATGACACATCATGTTAAGTCCTTACAAACTAGTGCACATAACACTAAATACTTAACCCCTACAAAAGGTTAATCAAGTCCACCCAAGCATCCATACAGAGTTAGTGGAACAATAAAAGAAGCACTTGTTATTTATAAAAGGACTAGTCTTTTTCTTTTCCGGGATATCCAACTAACTACATTTCTCATTGGTCCAGACTTAGTGGTGATCATGTGACCAAATTCTGAACCATAAATATATATAGCAGTGTCTTGCACCACTTCTGATTCTGAACCATCAGAACTTCCCAAGTCTGTTCTTCCTTTCTCCTTTCCCTTTCTTGCATGATAAGTAAAGGGAACCTCCTGCAAGGGGACTCTGAAGAAAGGTAACAAGACTCCCAACAGGTGGACATTGTTGTTTCTGAAAGTAACAACCAATCCTGGGCTCTTACAATGGCTTAGGCCCTTCCCAAACTAACAAGACTTCACTTCTTAGATTTTAATGTCTCTTATGGTAGAGAAGTTAAATTTAACTAAATTAATTTAAATCATTCCATTTACTTAATTTAGCTTTCATCCTGGGGGTAAGGAAAAATAATGAAAAAATATTGGTGAATACTGCTCTCCAAGCAATATATATTGAAGAAGGTGGGACCTCTGCTAGCCTGGCCCTCTGAAGCACAGAGAGAGGGAGAGACTCTCTCTCTCTCTCTCTCTCTCTCTCTCTCTCTCTGTCCTGATCCCTACCAAATATCATGAGGGGAAGAAAGAAATCGAATTCCTTTTGTGTGTAAACCATTAGATATCTGGGCTAATAGGAGTCTATCTTATGTAGCAGTTAGTCCACCCAAAGCATTGTATCTTTTATGATATCCATTTCACACGTGGAACATCCATCTGAAGGGCATATGCTCAAAACTGCCAGTAAATGTTAGAGCAAAGATCTGAAATCTGTAGGATTCCTAAGGCCAATTCTGTGCTATTTCTTGGCCAGCTGTTGGATGCTACATGGTCTGCTACTGGAGACACTGCAGTCTGGCTTACTGGACAATGTAGAATACAATCTCTAGTTTGGAGATCACAGTTACCTTGTATATATATATGCTTTTCATGCATTTGAAGTTGATAAATGCCTTCAGAGATTGTAACTTTAACACGGGCTTAGCAAAGCTGAACTGCAAAAAAGCCCTCGTCATCAAATGCACACATTGATGAGAAGCAAAAGACAGCATGTAGAGAGAAAAATAGTATTTCCTTTGATAGGTACAGAAAGAAGATGTATGTGGTCTAGATGGAAGCAGTGAGAAAATCAAGCAGATGAGCTGCCATCAAAGGGCTGTGGAACATGGCTTCACACCCACCAGAGAACATCCAGGTTCTCCCCGCTGAAAATGCAAACCAAGTCAGGCCGAAGATTTCAGGGGAGATCTCATTAGAAGTTACTTCTGAGCTTTTGCTGTTCTAACTTCCTGACCATGTGAGGTCACACACTGGACAGTGACCAGCCTTGTCCTTCAGTTGAGAGTCTGTGTATTCCTGTGGCTGCTGCACAGCCTTCAGTGGGAACTTACACTGTCCTCACCAGGGTTTGACTAATCCCTACAGAGGTCTTAGGAAGTGTGTTTTTCTTTTGCATACATCCTTAAAGTACTATAAGCCATAAAAATCACTGACTAGAATGGCATAATAATTTTTAAAATGTTGCCTAAATCTGGTGTGATGACAGAGAGAAGGAGTGTGTTCAAACCTTTTAAATTCTCTATACAAGTTTTTTCTTGTGTGCCCTTTTCTGTCGTCTTTGGGTATACAATTGAACAATGCTTTCCCAACAGTGTTGCTCTCTGGGGCTTCATTTTATTCCAGTACTATTTAAATAAGTTAATTTGCTTCTCTGGAACTTAAATGTATCATATTCTAACCTGAATACAGTAAGTGTAGGGGTGTGGGAAGGCTATTGGTCGCTGGATAGAGATTATGAACTGTTCTAGGATGAAAGTTGGGGACAGAATTGTCATTTGTCTTTTATTCTGACATATGTTAAAAGGTATTGCAGCTTTGAAACGCATTTCTAGATGCAAAATTAACATCACAGAGAGTCACCAAGTTCGGTGTTATATTCAGTGTCAACTCTTCTGCAGCCATGAGTAGCCCCACCTTTTAGCAATGTAGGAGATAAGTCTCTGCTTTGAATTTTCCAATTATTACCTGTCTGCTGTGGTTGCAACGGGACCATAGCAAGCATTTGAGTTTTACTCGGGAAACGTAATTACGGTTTGAAAAATAGTAGAAAATGCATTCCTATCACAGCCTTAGTGGCAGTTTATATGCTAAAAAGAAAATGCTTAGGGCCTAATTCATAAGCGCTTTGTGCTTCATTTACATTTTTCTATGCAGTTTACTTGGGAAATAGCATAATGCATGTTTTTCAAGTAAAATATGCCATTCTGGGATTCATTCAACTTCCTTTCCATTGTTCTCATTGAGGGCCAACTGTTCTTTTCCACAATCCTAAAGGGCACCAGTAAATGGGGTAGGTGGAAAGCCCTTGATATTAACGAGGAGAAAGGCTTAAAGCGCTTGTAAAGAGTATTTAGAGAATTTACAACCATCTCTAGCAGTGCAATCTGGGAAAGCCTATTATGTGTTTACTATGCAGTCTGATCCCCCAAGTCCCTTATAAAGGATATTGAACAAATTACAAATCAATGAGGATATTTTTTAGGGCTGCTCAGAATTCACAACGAGATTGTGACCATTCCACTCCCAGTCTATGGTCTTTTGCTTACTTTAGTGCAGGCTACCAGCTCACAAGCATCAGAACAAACTGAAATTCTTCGTATAAAATCTTACTTCTTGGGCTGCATGACACTGGCTTAAGTTTGAGCAGCTGGAATCCGACTGTTGCAGTTACTCCAGGATTCTCATGTCTATCTCATAATGGAGAGCAGTAGGCTGGACACAGTGGGCAAGGACACAGGGAGGGAGGCTCACTAGCAAGCGGATCTAAGAGATTCTCCTTCAGCTAAGCAAGCGATTGTGAAGAAGGTCAAAATCAGAGCCGTAGGAGATGGGAGTTGTGTTCCAGGCATGAAGCCATAAACCACCAGGTCCGCAAACGGCTCTTCATCCTTCTGTCTTCTTTCATAGTAGTTGCCATTTCTAGGCTCCACAAAGAAAAGGTCATGCCCACTAAGCATTGTTCAAAATGTTCACTGGTAGAAAATGAATACTGCAGATAATCAAACAGTTATTCATTCTACACACAAAGAAGCCTGCCAGATCAGTTTCTTTCACCTGTTGACTGGATACACTGGGTGCTTTTGAATATTGTAGAGATCACCATCGCCCGCTCCAAGAAGACTGAGGATTGGGCATCATTGTGCTACAAAGCAGTAGCTTCTGTCTTTACAGAGCAAACACTGAAATGCATTTAGTGAAAGAAGACCTTGACTGGTTTGTTCATGTCTGGGCCAGGTTAATGCTCTAAACAGAATGCTTGTATGGTGATTGATAAAGAATTTGCAGAGCAGAAATCCCTGTGTCATCTCTCACTTTCTTCTTCCTGGTGTGTAAAGAGATTATACTTCAGGTAAATGAAAGTGATGCCTGTCATTCCTAGGGCAGAGTATTTCATTAAAGCTATGAACTTCTTCAACACAGACCCTTCTCAGTGTGACTAAAGAAGTATATGCTTCCTGTAGCCAGCATTCATTACTCGACACAACTGAAGTACCTCCATCCAGCAAGTCTCCTGAATTTGAGGTTACCTTTCTAAGCAAGAATGAAACCTCTCTCCTGCCACGCCATTGAGACACGAAAGGTGTTGCTCACCACAGCATAATGTTTCCTGGTCTGATTGCTCTAGTGTATACAGTATTCACTTCAGCGTATCAACACCAAGAAATGGATCTTAGCAAACCAGGGATCCTACATCAACACCTGGCAGAAAGATTGGATGACCAAAATCCACAGACCAACACCATCAGAAAGGCTACAACGGCCAAAGAGCCAAATAACATTTCATCCCCGCTCTCTGGAACAGCGCCAAGCTCCAGGCAACAGTGCAGGATTTTGAAACATTTTCTGGGTCTGAGGAAGGCTCGGCGCTTCAGCTCAGAAGGGATTATTTTGAGGCTCAAATGAGATAATGCATGTCGAAGTGTTCCATTTACCACATGGAGCTGCACAAAGCAGAAATTAGGCTCAACAAAGAACCCATTTAGATTGTTCTTGAGTTCACAAAGATTCTCAAGGAAGCACTCCATCTCTTGCTTTCTAGCTGAGAGCTTTTGTTTTTATATTAAAAATAGAATGAACTATGTTGAATGGTGAGGGCGCCCCATCTTACAAACTCGTGGCTACTTTTCCCATTTGTCGTTAAGGTCTGAATCTATTGGTGTCATTTTATTTCAACTCGTAGCTATTAAGCTCTAGCTAGAAGGACTGGAAATACCTGGGAGAGGTAAGAGACAAAAAGTACTCACCAGGGCCTCCACTTTTATCCTCTACACAGAACAATTGGTGACTGCTAATGTCCCTCATGTCTCCACCAAGAAATTTGAATAAAAGTGCTGTAATTCCTATTAACTGCTGTCTTTGGGAAAATGTCTCAGTGACAATGAGCTTTGGTTGGTATCTTTAGGATTTGATTTTTGTCCTTGTTAAGTTCTTTGGATAAGGTTGTTTCTCTCCTGAGAAGCACTGGGGCTTCATTAAGCAATCTGGTTAAGGAAAGGTTAACCTAAATATTAAAATGCTTAAGCTCACTATTATGTATTTTTTAAAAGAGACGGAGAAAGACTTATGTGAGGCTTTTCTAAGAGAGAAAAGCCATTACACTGTCTTCTTCTGTGTCAGTTTGCCCTAAAGCACACTGCTTCCTGAGCTTAATGGGCTCCTATTTCTTCTCACCCCTTTCACTCTATTAATTACGGTGGCGGGTGCTTAGAGACACCGAAGCAATCATTTGTAAGCTGATAGGAGCCCTCCTGCTTCTGGGAGGTGGGTTTTAGGCATCTAAAATTACCCAGATGAAACAGATGTTGTAAACGGAAGTCCTTATCAGAATGTTTTCTTCTCTTTACCTAGCAGAGAGCTGTGGGACATAAAGGGGGACTGGCCCTGTCGCCTGCCTCTCTAGTCACAGAACTGTGGGTTCCCAGGTAATTCTGACTTGGGATTCTGATACAATAAAAAAAAAGCCAAACTTCAAGCAATAGACTTCCAAATGAATGAAAACTGCCAAATAAGCTTGATCCCCAGCCCTTCCTACATGCCATTCTGAACAATTCCAAACCTCCAGGTCCTGCCCTGAGGCTAATGAAACACAAGGCTCCAAAGGAAGGAATTTGGATGAATTGGCCCACAAAGCATGTTTTTTAATGTTGCTGATTTTTTTGGGGGGGGGTTGTTGTTGTTGTTTTTCTGTTTTGTTTTGTTTTGTCTTTGGGTTTTTTTTAATTGATTTTTCCTCTTTTTACGATGAGTGAATTGATCCCTTTGTAGTATAAAAGGGAGAAGAAGAATAGAACCACTTTGTGACACATTCTGATAAATAGTAAATGTCTTTATCCTCTCTGCTGTCTCTACTCCTCTGGTACAGGAACTTCATATTCCAGAATTAATTCACTCAATAGACTTGCAATAAGTCCAGCATCTCTCTGTTTACTGAGAAAACAACAAGAAACTAGACAAGATCCCAGTTCCTGTGGAGCTAACTTTCTGTTGACAGGAAGATGGCTGAGACAAGGATATACAGCCAAGTGTTAACTGCGCATGCCTAGAAGAAACTAAAGCAGGAAAAAAAAAACAGAAATGGTTTCCAGTGGGAAGGCCTCATTAAAGACTCTGTCTGAAAGAGACAAAGAAATAAAGGGCCAGAAATGAGCCATAGGTGGTGCGGTGCAGGGTGGGCACTGCAGGTATGGAGAACAGCATATGTGGCATATTCAGATGGAGGCAGGCATGGCATCCTAGTTTTTACAACATTAAACCATCCTAATGTTTTTACAACATTAAAAAACAGCAAGAAATCGAAGGATGCTGGAGCTGTAGGACCAAGAGGGTTCTCTAGTAAGGAGCGGAGGCCTTCTCACATAAGTCTGTCTGGTCAGCCACAAGGAGAACTTAAGGTTTTGTCCTACACAAAACTATGAGAAAGATGTACAAGCAGGTTAGGGTAAGCATGTAGACAATCTGGTTTGACTAAGGTCACCCTGGCCAAGAGTTTTACCACACATTCTGGGGACAGGTGTACCAACTGGGGATGGAAAAGAAAGTCCAAGTTCTATTCCAGAAAGCATATGGAACTATACACCTGCATGCTAATGAATATCCTATCCTCACCTGTTTCTTTCTAGAGGCTGGTACTCATCATGCTTGGGTTTAGAACAATTCCCAGATGCTTGTGTTCATGGATTTTGTCCCCAGCTGGTAGTACTATCATGAGGTGTCAGAAACATTGAGAAATGGTGTAATGGTTATTCTGTCTCTTTAAGAGACAAGCCACGCCCACTCCCTCCTCCATCCACTGAGGCAGGCTGATCTTCAGC
>LOEQ01002821.1:109853-122442 GCA_001685075.1 Bramus lutescens | reverse complement strand
AGCAGTTTTCTTTATTAATTAACCAATGAAAGGAACAGATAGATAGAAGACCCTCCTACATCACTCCACGAAGTCCTCAAAGTGATCTTTTAAAACGTAATTCCAATCATATTGCTTCCTTTTCAAAAACCCACCAGTGCGTTCTCATCATAGGCTTTCCCCTCAATCTAAAGACCTTGCCCCACCTGACCCAGGCTGCTCCTCTGACATCATGACCTTTCTGTCCCCATCTGGGCACTTTGCTCTAACCATCCTATTTCTTGAGCACAACAGGATCCACACTTTAACTCATCCAGTTCTCACTTAGAAAATTTCTTTCTCATCTCATTACTTCTGTCCTTACCTCATGCAATTGCCTGTCCAATGTCACCCGCCCTGAGGAGCCTTCCTCTGCCTCTTTTTCCAAAAACCTCCAAGTTTGTCACAGATTGGCACCCACTACATTGCTATACATTTATATCAAGCATTGACTACCTGGTAATAGAGTAGGGTTTTCCCTCCTCTCGTTCACTGCCTTGCTCCAAAGGGAACTGGGTCAAACTGGAGATCCAAGCCTGGAGATCTCTGTGTGTGAGGGTTCAGGAGTAGAAAGGGAAGAACATCTCTTTTCTCTTCCCAGTTTATTAGATACCAGATTTAGAATATGTGAGCTTCAGTAGGAGGCAACCAAATATCTGATTAGAACCACTTTGAAATATTAAAGAAAAAATGAAATTTTCTCAAAAGGAGATTTGGATTTTGGGGGGAGGTGGGTACCTTCTCTGTGTAGGCCTGGCTGTCCTGAAACTCACTCTGTAGACCATGCTGGCTTTGAACTCAGAGACTCACCTACCTCTGCCTCCTGAGTGCTGGGTTTAAAGGTGTGTACCACCACTGCCCGGCTGGAGGTTTAGATGACCTCCATGGTCAACTTCACTGAATCTATAATCATCTAGAAAATTGCAGCATGCCTCTGGTGTATATGTGAGGTCATTTCTAGAAAGGGTTCCCTGATGGGGAAAGATTCATCCTAAATGTGGGTAGCACAATCCCATGGGTTAGTGCCCAGGTGGAATAGAAGGGAAAAGCCATGAAAGAAAGCCAGAGAGCACCAGCCCTTTTCTCTGCTCTGTGACCCACTGTGATGTAAAGTAAGAGGTGGCACCATGCCTTGCTCTCTCACAACCAACTAAGCCTTCTGAAAGCACAAGGAGTCAAAATGCATCTTCCTCCTTCAAGTTGTTTTGTTGAGTGTTTAATTATAGTGATACAAAAAAAGTAGCACATAGCAAATTTTATTGATGGAAGTTTCTTTCCCACCCAGTCCCACAGCCATTCAATCCCAAAGAAATGCACAGAGACCTACATTAATTATAAACTGGTTGGCCTATTAGCCCAGGCTTCTTATTAACTAATTCTTACATCTTAAATTAGCCCATAATTCTTGCCTATGTTGGCTTGGTACCTTTTATTCTCATCTTGCTTCCTCTTTCTTGGTCTGGGTGACAACTACAGATTGAGACTTTCCTCTTCCCAGGATTCTCCTGGTCTGGTCATCCCGCCTATACTTCCTGCCTGACTACTGGCAAATCAGCATTTTATTAAACTAGTACAAGTGAGAAATCTTTACAGGATGTAAGAGCATTGTCCCACAGCAAAACTGTCTTTGTAGGGTTTCTTTACTTTTTATGAGAAAATGGTCGCAATTGTCCTTTGAAAATTAGAAGTCATGTGTGGTTATGCACTACTGAAATCCTGCATTCGAGAGATGACTCTGAAGGGTGGCCATCAGTTCTAGGCCAGGCCAGCCTAACTGCAGAGTAAGACACCATGGGAATAGAAGAAAAAAAGTGAAAAGGGGGGGGAGCAGGGAGGCAGGAAGGGAAGAAGTAAAATCCTTTCCTGAGCAAACACATCAGTTGCTATATAGACTACAAACTTTAGATCCAGGCTGCCTAGACCCAACTCCTCATGTGCTGTTATATGTCACTTTGAGTAGGACAGTAGGTGCCCAGGTATTGGCCCAATTTTATTCTGAGCATGTTTATGAAGGGGTTTGGGTTTGCACATAAGACCAACACTTATATCAATAAACTAAAAAAATGTCTTTCCCTTGTGAGGGGCAATTTAAGCCTTGAACAGAAGGTCTGACCCTACTACAAAGAGAGGGAATTCTTCCTGTCTGACTGCTTTCCAGCTGGGACATGGGTTTTCTTTTTCACCTTCAGATTAGAACTCTATGATAAAGCTGACTATGCTGCCAGTCTACCAACTGCGGCTCTTTGCACTTGTTTTGCTCTAGAATTATTTGAGCCCATCCTCGTTTGATCTACATATCTATGTATACATCTATCTACTTATCCAATTGTTTCCCCTTCTCTGAACAACCCTAATACGCATGCTGTTAGATGCTTTGGCCAAGCTACCCAACTTTTAGTCCACATCTAGAGACAGCAACACCTAGCACGGGACATTGTTGTGAGAAAAGGTTTTGGCAGTCCTTAGTACATAATAAGTATGTTAGTGTCAGATAGAACAATTCTGGAAGCCAGGGACTTTTAAGAACAGTGCCCTTTTATGTGGGCAGTCTGTAAGAAGTTAAGTTAAGGAGGGTTGGAGCAACATTTGTGCTCATGCCTCTGAGCTCACATTGTTCCAGGAGTCCCGGAGGTGTAATGGGATGTGAAATGCCCATTCATAAAATAACCCCCAATGCTTTCACCTGAATATCTGCAACAGTATGCTAGCATAGTAACACTGGAGTTCTTGTCCCAATGGGTTACTAAAGTAACTTTGGAGTTTATGGTAGCCATTCAAGTTCACCCTAAGATAAGAAATCCGGGAGAGGGGACATTGCCAGAGTCAAGGTCATGGTATTTAATCCACTAAGTCCATACAACCAAGAACAAGCCAAACTTGACTGCTAAGGCACTTGGTCTCTGACACCTTGAAGCCACTAGAATCCCATGATCATACTAAACAAAGATTCATCTTGCAGCACTTTAGCTCCCCAGGCCAGTCTGCAACTTACAGTTTAATTAAATCCTGTGGAGCTGCATTTTTGAAGAAGCTATTATCTTTAAGTGGTTCTGGTTTATGAGTGTCTGAGAAAAAAAAGAGAGGGGGTAAAAAAAAAAAAAGAAAAGACAGAACAAGAGGTGACAGAGATGAGGAAGAGTGAGAACAAATCAAGCAACTTTGATCTGAGTTGATTAGTTATGCATCTTGCCGGTGGTAATTGAAAGACACAAGGAGAATGTGAATAGCCCGCAGGAGCTCCAGGGCTGAGGAATGCCCTCTCTCCATCACCTGCGTCCGTGGAGAACGTTGGTGCTGACACGGCATCATGGTTTTCAGAAGGCAATTTTGGACAGAGCATAAAACAGTTCTTTGCCCTTACAATTTACATTTAGATGCTGCAAAAAATGAGTTAGGGAAGCACATCTAAGTTGAGTTTACAGTTTCAATCAAAATTCCTCCTTTCTCATGTTACTTGTTATTCATCATATAAAATGCCGCTGCACAGTGAGGAAATTTCGAAGAATAATATTTTTGCATTGTCCAGTTTGCCTTGAGTTTCGGGAGAGGTACAGCTTTGGTTTCTGTGTTTGTTTCGTTTTATTTTTCTGTAGTTATCGCTGTTGCAAAACAAAAATTAGCAATTCTTTAGATTTCAGAGAGCAAATTTTGGATGAACAAACCCTGGGGAGGGAGGTTCAGGAAATGGTCAACCCTGTAAAAGGTGCTCCTTGCCAGACACTTTTATTCTGTGGCACAGAAAACAGGGGAAATAGCACCTTTTCATGCAAATAGAATGGCCCCAGGCTTTTCTTTGCAATATTTATGACCGAATTATATTTTTAATGTCTTTGGAACTCCAGAAACAATTGCAAGTACATGATTAGCTGACAGTGCTGTGTTTTTAGTACACATAATAAATCTAGATGTAAATTTCATTTCACTGCTCTACCCTCTAAGGATGTTAGCTTCTTGATCTTTAAATCCCCGCATTTGGTGCAATCTAATTCCACAAATGGTAATTGCTGCCATGGAATGGACACTGTATTAGGCACGGAGGGGCTGAACGTCATCGGGATATAGTCCCTGAATATAATGAGCTCACAGCTCAGTGAAGAGATTGAGACTGTCAAAGGGACAGAGCAAGGGCATCGACCAAATCAAAGTGGAGCATAAGATGGTTTCATGGTGATACAGGAGGACATTGTGTGCTGTTCAGATGTCCCTGATCCTCCAGAAATGTCAGCAACCTCATTCTGCTCATCCTCCCCATGGGCCGACTCATTCCTGCTTACCTGTGAATACGCACCATGCGACTCACTGCCATTGACTCCACCACTATACACAGGGACTCCGGTATCTTCTTTGAACTCCTCCTACCATCTTTGTCTTTGGGTTTCATTGTCTTCAGAAATGTGATGACCTGACTGTCCCCACCACCAGTATCCCTTCTTGTTGTGCATACCACCATTAGAAAAAGGACTGTTCCTCTTCCAATGGCAAGCTGTTTTCCATATTACCTCAGTTAAATTTCCAACTGGCTTTTCCAGTACCACAGCTCCTTCCGACTATTGAGCCCATTCATATTTACACACCCTTCTTTACCCTTCCATAGATTCCACAACCTACTGTTACCACCTGCTGCACTATACACAGTCTAACCTGCCTTGATTAATTACAAACTCTACTCTGAACCTGCACCTGGATCGCAGGCACCCAACCCACCAGATAGATGAACATGTAATCATGCTGATTGGCTTCTCTTCACGTTAATGATCCCTAATTCCCAATGGAACTAACTGTCCTGCTCTCTGGAATGCAAGTTATACTTCTCTAATCATTGCAAGTCTTCTGCTCTCTGGAGGAATGCTCCATGTCTTATTTATCTCCTAAAGCTCTAGCATTTCTTTCAACCATGACCTGATTTCTTAACTGTGGAGTAAACAGAGGCAGTCAGCAGAGATGCCACATGGACCAGCAGTCAGAAGTCACCTATGGATGCCCACGCCCAATAGCTTTCCTTCTCTCCGGCTAAAAGGATGAGTGTTTGCATTTCTGTCTAAAGACAACCCTCTACTGTACAATGGATCTGATCTGTATTCATTCATTCATTCATTCATTCATTCATTGTCTTTCTCTCTCACACACACAGACATCTTGAACCATTTCCGTAAACATAAAGGCATACAATAGCATCCACATGATAAATAAGCCAGCCCAGACTGTATATTTCCTGCCACAACCATTTCCATGCTACCCTTTGTAGCCAATCCAGATTTTTAAAAAAGTTATTTATACTTGCAAGGTCATGTTCCTCTTCAACAAATCTCCTTTGATGGAGATTTTTGTCCCCACCACTTTAACTCTCCATCATGACGACTTCTCAGTTCTCACATCCTCCTACATTGGCAGTGTACTGTAAAGCTTCTTATTCCTTCCTCCTTGAAGTCCTGTCCCCACTTGACCTCCAGAGCAAAGGTCCCAATGAAAACAGAGCTGACCAGAGTAACAGCCATGAGCCCTTCTCAGGCACTAGTTTGATGTCTCCATGGCCAAGATTTGCTGCCACTTAGCCATCAATCATCTCAAGCTCAATATATAGAGAACAAAAGTAATGCTGAATTCCTGAATCTTCTCTTCAGGTCTTCAAAACCTATCTATCAATTGTGTCTGGAAAGCTGCTTATGCCCCAAATGTTGAAATTACCTTTCAATTCCTTGCTCTCTATCTCTACCTCTAATCCAGCAGCAAACATTGTTGGATGGCTGTAGTAAAAAGGGGGGAGCGGGCCTGCTTTTCGTCCGGCCCAGCTCCCGCACGGCTAGCTTANTCTTTATTAACCAATGAAAGTAACACATAGACAGATGATCCTCCTACATCAGATGGCCTTCGAAACCCAGCCACTTCCTACTGTTTCCACTTCTGCTGTCTGGATTAACATCCTCCCATCTGGGTTTTTGCAACATCTTTGATGGTATTCTCTATTTCTATCCTTAGTCCCCCTATCACTACTGAAAAAAAGTAATTTTTAACATGTTACATTGTGTTGCTCTGGTCTGAATATATGCATCCCCCCCAAAAAATAAGTTGAAACATGATCACCTATGCCAAATTATTAAAAGATGTAGGATTGAGGAAGTGGCTCAGAGGACACAGTGATTGTCATGAGAGAACGAGGACAGGTGGCTGAGTCCCTGTAATCCACGTGTCTAGTTTCATTTCTGTCTGTGATAAAATACCCAGATGAAAATCAGCTTAGGGGAGAAATAGTTTATTTTAGTGCACAATTCCAGGTTACTGTCCATTACTGCAGAAAAGTCAAGGCGGCAGGAGCTGGAAGCAGATGGTCACATCACATTCTCAGTGAAGACAAGAGAAATTGCTTAGGCTCAGTTTTATTTCTCTACTTCAACAGTTCAAGACGCACTGCCTAGGGGACAGAGGTGCCTCCTACAGTGGGCTTAGTCTTCCTACATCAGTTAACTTAATTAAGACACTTCCCCCAGGCCTGTAGTCCAACGTAATGTAGACAATTCCTCATTGATACTCTTCCCAGGTTATTCAAGGGTATGTCAGACTGAGAGTTAAAGCCACACATCACACCATATAAAACTTGATGTGGTAGTGCTTATCAATAAATCTGTGCCTACAGTGACATAGGAGGAAAGACAGGATAATTCCAGGAATCTTGCAACTCAGGTATCTTGGTGCACAAAGCTAGGGATGGCAAAAGATCCTGCCTCAAACAAAGTGCAAAGTGAGGTGCAGCACCTAATGTTGTCTTCCGGCCTCTCCATGTGTATCATGGCTCATATGATTGTACTCACATGACCGCATACACACACACACACACACACACACATGCGTATACACACAGAATGAATAGACACATCAAAAAAAAAACATTATTCCCAGTACTTGGGAGGCAGAGGCAGGAGGATCTCTAGGTGTCTCTCTGAGTTTGAGGTCTACAGAGCAAATTCCAGGACAGTCAGGGATACACATACACAGAGAAACCTTGTCTCTGAATTAATTAGTTAACTAATCAATCAATTAAAAACTTAGATGCAGCCTTTGGGAGTTGATTAGGTTGTATGCTGGTTAAATTTTTGTCAGTTTGACACAAGCTTGGGTCATCTGGAAGATGGAATATCAGTTAAGAAAATTCCTCCATCAGATTAGTCTGTAAGCAGGTCTGTCCATGTAGATTTTTGATTAATGATTGATGGAAGAGGATCCAGGCCACTCAAAGTTATATTTTCCCTGGGCAGGAGGTCCAGTGATATACAAAAGCAAACTGAGCTGGGCAAGCCATGAGGACCAAGTCAGTCAGCAGCTTTTCTCCCTGGTCTCTGATTCAATTCCTGCCTCCAAGTTCCTGTCCTGAGTTTCTGCTCTGACTTACTTTAATAATGGACTGTGACCTGAGATATGTAAACCAAAACCAAAATATTTCCTCCCCAAGTTGGTATTAGTCAGCTTTTATCACAGCAATAGAAAGCAAATTAAGACAGACTGGTGTGGGAGGTCCTTCTGTATATGTGTTGCTTTTATTGGTTAATGAATAAAGAAACTGTCTTGGTCTGTGATAGGGTAGTCATCTCGATCCACCCCTTTTGATTTGACTTACGACCCTCAAAGAAGGCAGAGTAAGGGAGAAGCCATGTAGCCTTGCCAGAGACAGATGCCAGATGGAACCCTGCCAGCAAGCCACAGCCACATGGTGACATACAGATTAATAGAAATGGGTTAAATTAATATGTAAGATGTAGCCAATAAGAGGCTAGAGCTAACAGGACAAGCAGTGATTTAATTAATAGAGCTTCTGTATGGTGATTTCGGGGCTGAGCAGCCAAGAACAAACAAGTGGCCTCCTACAACAACAGATTGCAAGGGCTGTGCTCCCATGAGTGAGACTGACTCCTTCATGAAAGTCTGAAGGAGCTTCCTCATCCCTTCCATCAGCATAAAGCAACTGTGAAGCAATGAGTCCTCCTAAAACACCATATCTTCTTGTACCTTATCGAGGAAGGTCCAGCCTCTAGAACTATAAAAATAAATTTCTGAGCTCATAGGGGCTCGCAGAGACTGAACTGACAACCAGGGAGCCAGCATGAGATTGATCTGGGGGCTCTGTATGTATGTTACAGTTGTGTAGCTTGGTGCTCTTATGGGATTCCAAACAGCAGGAACAGGGGTTGTCTCTAACTCTTACACTGGCTTCTGACACCCTACTCCTCATACTGGGTCACCTTGCCCAGCCTTAATACATGAGGAGGCGTTTAGTCTTACTGCAACTCGATATGCCTGCCATACTCATAGGAGACCTGTCCTTTCCTGGATGGAGGCAGAAAAGGAAGGAATTGGGGGGAGGGGGAATGGAGGAGAAGAACTAGGAGGAGAGAATGTGGGGGGAGGCTATGAAGGGATTGTAAAATAAATAGATGAACAAAAAATAAATAGAAAGAAAGAAATTTGTAAATCATGCAATCTAGAGTGAGATTAAATGTATTTTTAAAGATATTTCTGTACAATAAGGAAACTTCTGAAGGCATCAACATCTCTGACATCAAGCTCTATTATACAGTATTGTCATAAAAACAGACAGGAGGACCAATGGAATCCAATAGAAGACCCTGATATTAATCCATACACCTATGAACACCTAATTTTTGACAAAGAAGCTAAAATTATACAGTGGAAAAAAGAAAGCTCTTAAAAAAATGGTGCTGGCATAACTGAATGTCAACATGTAGAAGAATGCAAATAGATCCATATCTATCCACATACAAAAACCTCAAGGCCAAATGGATCAAAGATCTCAATATAAATCCAGCCATACTAAACCTGACAGAAGAGAAAGTGGGAAGTAGCCTTGAACTGATGGGCACAGGATACTACTTCCTAAATATAACACCAGTAGAACAGACACTGAGAGCAACAATAAATAAATGGACCTTCTGAAACTGAGACGCTTCTGTAAGACAAAGGACACAGTTAATAAGACAAAAAACAGCAGCCTACTGAATGGGAAAGATCTTCACCAACCCCACATCAGACAGGACTGAACTCCAAAATATATAAAGAACTCAAGAAACTAGACATCAAAATACCAAATAATCCAATTTAAAATGGGGTACAGATCTAAACAGAATTCTCAAAAGAAGAAGCTCAAATGATCAAAAGACACTTAAAGAAACTTCTCAACATCCTTAACCATCAGGGAAATGCAAACCAAAATGACTCTAAGATACCATTTTACACCAGTCAGAATGGTTAAGATCAAAAACATCCAATGTTAGCTTATGCTGGAGAGGATGTGGAGTAAAGGGAACACTTCTTTGTTGCTGGTGGGAGAGCAAACTTTTACAGTCACTTTGGATATCAGTATGACAGTTTCTCAGAAAACTGAGAAGCAACCTACCTCAAGACCCAGCAATACCACTCTTGGAGTATGCCTAAGGAATGCTCAATAATACTATAAGAAAATTTGCTCAACTAGATTCATAACAGCATTATTTGCAATAGCCAGAACATAGAGACAACCTAGATGCCCCTCAACTAAAGAAAATGTGGTACATTTACACAATGGAGTACTATTCAGTGGTTAAAACAACAACAACAATGACGACATCTTGAAATTTGCATGCAAATGGATGGAACTAGAAAAAAACCATCCTGAGTGGGTAACCCAGACCCAGAAAGACAAACACAGTATGTAATCACTCATAAGTGAATATTAGACATAAAACAAAGGACAGCCATTCTATAGTTCAGGACCCCAGGGAAGCTAGGTAAGAAGGAGACCCCTAAAAGAAACATACATGGATCCCCCTGGGAAGGGGAATTAGAAAAGATCTCCTGAGAAAATTGGGAGTGTGTGGGTGGAAGGGGAGGAGGAGAGGAGAAGGGGAGGGGAGAGGAGAACACGAGGGAATGGGGTACTCAAGATGGGGGAAGAACAGAGAGGGAGAGCAAGGAAAGAGATTTCTTGATTGAGGGAGCCATTACGTGGCTAATGAGAAATCTGACACTAGGGAAATCCCCAGGAATCCACAAAGATGATCCCAGCTAAGACCCTAAGCAATAGCAGAGAGGGTGTCTGAACTGGCCTTCCTCTGTAATCAGATTGATGACTACCTTAATTGTCATCATAAAACCTTCATCCAGCAACTGATGGAAGCAGATGCAGAGATTCACAGTGAAACACTGGGCTGAGCTCCCAAAGTCATAGTGAAAGAGAGGGAGGAGCGATAATATAAGCAAAGGTCAAGAACATGATGGGGATACCTACTGAAACAGCTTACCTGACCTAATGAGAGCTCACTGACTCCAGAATGACAGAGGGGGAACCAGCATAGGATAAAACTAGGCCCTCTCAATGTGGGTGACAGTTGTATGACTGGGGCAGTCTGTGGGGCCACTGGCCATGGGACCAGGATTTATCCCTAGTGCTTGAACTGACTTTTTGAAATCCATTCTCTTTGGAGGGATACTTTACTCAGCCTAGATACAGTGGGAAGGGCCTTGGTCCTGCCTCAAAGTGATGTGCTAGACTTTTTTGACTCCCTGTTACCCTCTCTGAGGAGTGGACAGGGTGTGGGGTTATGGGAGAAGGTGGAGGGAACAAGAGGAGGGGGGGAGAGAGAACTGAGATTGGTGTGTAAAATGAGAAAAAGACTGCTTTTTTTAAAAAAATTAATTAACTAAAAAGCCTGGTCGGGAGAAAAAATGGCAGAATAGAAAAGGAGGAAGGGAAGGAAGGAGGGAGGGAGGGAGGGAGGGAGCCTTCCTTCCTTCCTTCCTTGGAAGGAAGGAAGGAAGGAAGGAAGGAAAAAGATATTCCAGGAGAGTCAGGTCTCATTAACAATAAAAGCCACCACTTATTCAAGGCTGACAAATCTCCGTGAACTTGTCTTCACTGCCTGTCTGGTGCTGTATTTACCACCCTCCCATGACTCACTGACTGCTGCTGTACCTCCTGCTCTTGCTGGACCTCAAATACGCAGAATTAAACTGCCGTGGGACCTTTGCCCCTCTTTTCACCTGGCCTACAACATTCTTTCTCCCATATCTAGAAGGGTCGCTCCCTGCCGTACTCAAGTCTCTGCTTGAATGTCTCTATGTCCTATGTCACCAAGCACATCCTAAGTCATCCCCTGCCTCCTCACATTCTATCACCTCACTGTGCTCCGCTCAGCACCTTCATGCTTATCATCACTTAAAACATTGCATATTTTTTCATTGGAAATGATTATGAGAATCTTGACAGCGAGGACTTGATTTTGCTCCCTGCTGGGCCCCACAGCTAGATGGACATTCAGGACACAATAGTTACTGGGTAATGTGCATCATGTGGATGAGAACATGTCTACCATTCTTTCTAAGGTCACCTGAACTTAGAGGTAAGACAAAGAGATGCAAGGATAGAGAACATGTCTCCCCCTGTGGTTATCATCAATTCCCTCGATACCTTCCTCTTAACATATGAACTCTGGACCAACACCTCTCTGGATCTACAACGCTCATATCCAAATTCCTTAGCTCTTACCTGCTTCCCTGCTTTCTATCCCGTGTCTCACAACTCCAGGAGGCATTTTTCCTCGTCCAGCTCCCCTAACCTCAGGCACTTTCTCACCCCTGCTCCCAAAGAGCACTCTGCTCTGAATAGCATACTCCCTAATCTCATGGAGTCCATTGTTCAGTGTGTGTGTTTATGGACTAAAGCTATTTTTATCATGAAGCTAAAGTCATCTTTTTAAAAACAAATTTGACCGTGCCATTACTCAACTGAACACGTCGTAAGACTCGCGATTGTTTTTTCCAGATAAATTTTTCACTCCATGGCAAATGTCTGCAACTTCCCCGGAGCTGCCTTTTTGTCTCCCCTAATAGATTTTGTGCCTGATTTTTCCCTTTGGCTTAAGGCGTTTTTCTAAGTGACCTTTCCCTATGCCTGCTTAACTCCAATTTGTTCCTCAGGGTTTGGGTCGCAGAGCTGCTCTACAAATTAGATGCTGCTCCTTACACACAGGGCCCACATAGTCATTGGGTGAGAACTGGAGACTGTGTTATACACAAGGGTGAATGACTTATTCCTGTAGAGGAGGCACTAAGTCGCACACTTAGCAGAAGATGCTCGTGTCTTATCATTGCTCCTATTTTGCTTACTGTTGCTGCTACACAGTTATATGTCTCTTATCCGTTTTCCATAATTACCTGGAAACTCAGAGATTAGCAAGCCAGGCAACTGCAGAGCCAAGCTGGGGTCATGAAGCTAATGTCCTTTAGTGATAACCTTTAGTGCCCTAGGCCCTCTCCCAAAACCCAGCTAAGAGTAGGAGGTGCTTTCATTTTAAATGCTTACAACAACCTGGTTACCTGGCTCCTCAACCCAAAAGAAGACCAAATCAATGACCACTGATCTGTTTTAGTAAGTACTCACAAAACACAAGACGTTGTGCAGAATTGTAGAAAATGTACTAAAAAGTTTCTGTTCCTGTAATCACTGCCATCCACTTTGAAAAGGTGCCCCCTCATACATAAAGGATAGAGAAGCAGAGAGAGAATTCAGAGAAACTTCACCTTTTAT